>PVKY010006155.1:0-16358 GCA_004027775.1 Bradypus variegatus
GGGATCAGATGATTTTGAGAAACCCTGGGGGGAAGTTTGTAGTTGGGAGGACTCCTGGGAGTGGCAAAGAGCATTTGGAATTCCCGGTAGACCCGGCTTCCCTACTCACTGTCCAGGCACCTGGGGCATGGCATGTGGCCTTTACCCCAAGCCTCAGCCTTCACGTCTGTAAAATGGGAAGACTAGCCACGAGGCCTTGGTGTTGTTAAAAAGGCTGAGAAATTGATGGGAAAATAGCTGTTGTGCCAGCCCCTCCCCCCAGCCCACCCCGCTCTCTGGCAATGCAGACCCCTGTCAGCAGGGCCTGGGACCAGCTCTCTGGGTTTCCCCTTTACTTATTTCTGTATTGTGGTGGTTTGGAGCTGTGTGCACCCCAAAAAAACATGTTCTTAAATCTAATCCATTCCTGTGGGTGTGAACCCGTTGTAAGGAGGACCATTTGATGAGGTTACTTCAGTTAAAGTGTGGCCCACATCCATCAGGATGGGACTTAATCCTGTCACTGCGGTCCTCTGTAAGAGAATGAAATGCAGACAGAGGGAGAGAAAGCCACAGAGGGAGCAGCCAGAAGCTGACATTATGGGGACCCATTAGAGAACTGAGCTGCCAGGAGAGCCGCCGAGCAGCCAGCCCTGGAATGTTGGTGTTCGGGAATAAAAGTGTCACCTTGATGACTCCTGGGTTTTGGACTTTCTTTTAGCCTCAAAACTGTGAGCAAATAAATTCCCTTTATTGAAGCTGACCCACTGCCTGATACGAGCAGCCCAGGGAACTAAAACACATATCATTCTGGTCTCCCTCCCTGGGGACAGTCTGTAGCCTGTGCTGGCCCCAGCAGGCCTCTATAGGGTCAGCCCAAGGCAGGTAATCGGTTCTGGGCTATGGTTTCCTCCCTGCCACACGGGAGGTGCTCGGACTGTTGGGGGTGACCAGACAGCCATCAGCAGCCCACCTGCATAACCAGGTGTGTTTGTGTTTTGTGGCTTTGAACAACCTGAATTTATTCTCTTACAGTCCTGGAGGACAGAAGTCCGAAATAGTTTCCCTGGGCTAAAGTCAAGGTGTCAGCAGGGCTGGATCCGTGGGGAGGCTCAGAGGGGAGCCCCTGTTTTCCTGCTTCTCCAGCTCCTCGTGGCCACCTGTTTCCTGGGGTGTGGCCCCTTCCTCCATCTCCGGGGGGATCCCTGCAGCCTCTGCTTCCGTCTTCACCGCCCCTTCTCCTCCCTCTCCGACTCCTCTGCCTCCCGGGCCCACTCGGATGACCCAGGATGGCCACCGGATCTCAGAACCCTTGCCTGCCATATAAAGTGACATTCACATGCTCCAGGGATTGGGGCGTGGTCCCCTGGGGGTCCCAGGGCTGGGGCTGAGCTGCTTGGGCTGCTGCCGTCTTGGACCAACATGAGCCGGACACGAGCCGGATTTCCGCAGGCACTCTTGGGAGAGGGGCAGGGAGGGACTGCGTTTACTCTGCATCTTCCACGCGGGTGGCTCACAGAGCCCGGCTGCAGCCCTGCGAGCTGGGCATGGCCTCCCTGTGCATTCAGACCAGGAAATGCAGCCCAGAAGGGTTAAGTTACCCGTGAAGCTCATGCGGCCACTGAGTAGCAGAGGTGGGAGTCGAACCCAGGGCTTCCTGACTCCCAAGCTCATGTTCTCTGCGCCCCTCCCTCCCCCGGGCTCCACTGAGGTTCTCATGATCATTGCAGCTGAATGCCGCAGCAGTGACTTATGGGAAATGTCCATAACTTGGGGGGCTCATGCCAGGGTGTGCTCGCTCGTCTGCATCCTCCTTCCAAGGAGGCAGGAGCTGCCACAGTGCCCAGCAACACCCCAGACCCTGGGGTACCTCGGGCTTCTGCCCGCTATCTGGACCATGTCCCGGGGCACCATTGGATGGCCGGGTGGGATGGTGTGGTCTGGAGACTGTTCCATGGGAATGATAAAATATTCTGCCCATAAAATCTTTCTGATAAAATTGGTGGAAAATGGAGATGCCAAATTCAGTTTCCAGAGATGACTGCAATCCTATTAGGGTGGCTGGGGTTGGAGCTTGCGTGGCCTGGGCACGGTGTGTGTGGAATTTGTCCTGCCAGGTGGCTGCGGGAGGGCTGATAGGAATTGTCCTGAGGATGGGGCTAGGGGGAGAGAGGCAAGGGACCTTTTTCAAAAACTGGGGCTACTGGGATGCCTAAGGTGGAAAGTAGGGTTTCCCACAATGTGTGGAAATGGGTGATGGATGCTGGCAGACAGCCAGGGAGGCACGGAAGCCTAAGAGCTTAGGGCAGGTTTTGGAGGCCAACAAGGTCAGGTCCTCTGTGTGACCCCAGGCTTGTACAAGTTCTTGGAACCTTGGTCTCCTCAATTCTGGTGGGGGGATAAAGATACCTCCCCGGGGGGACGCTGGTGGCCCAGAACTCATTATGCCGAGGAGTGAGCCCTCCTTGCAGCCAGCAGCTGCTCATTGCAGGGCCGAGCCAGTAGTGTGACCCTACAGCCAGGCACATGGCTTCAAAGACCACCTCCTCCCCTTCCCAGCTGTGTGGCCTGGGCTGAGTTGCTTGACCTCTCTGTTCCTCAGCTTCCTCGTCTGTAAGTGGGGATAATAAAACTGCAAGACATCATTGCCAGAGTAGTTAGGCAAGAAAAAGAAATAAAAGGTATCCACATTGGAAAGGAAGAAATAAAACAATCTCTATTCATAGATGACATGACTATATAGAAAATCCCAAAGAATCCTCAAGGAAGGTCCTAGAGCTAAAAGTTGAATTCAGCAAATTTGCAGTCTACATGCTTAACATGCAAAAATCAGTTCTGTTTCCTTACACCAGCAAAGGATATTCTGAAGTGGAAATTAAGTAAACAATTCTATTTTCCTAAAAGAAAAACATGCCTAGGAATAAATTTAACCAAGGAGGTGAAAGAATTGTACACTGAACTATAAAACACTGATGAAAGAAATTAAAGAAGACCTAAATAAAAGACAAGTTATCCCATGTTAGCAGTTAGGGAGACTTCATATTGTTAGCATGTCAATACTACCCAAAGTAGTCTACAGAGCCAACTCAATATCTATTAAAATGCCATCGGCCTGTTTGCAGAAATTGAGAAGCCAATCCTCAAGTTCATATGGAATCACGAGGGGCCCTGAATAGCCAAATCAATATTGAAAGATAAGAAGAAAGTTTGTGGTCTCACACTTCCTATTTTCTAAATTTCCTACAAAGCCACAGAAATTAAACAATGTGGTACTGGCGTAAGATATATAGACTGATGGAATACAAATGAGAGTTTAGAAGAAAACCCATATCTCTAGGCCAACTGATTTTTGACAAGGATTCCAAGTACATTGATTGGGGAAAGAATGGTCTTTTCAACAAATAGTGCTGGGAGAAACTGGATATCTATTTGCAAAAGGATGAAGTTGGACCCCTACTTCACACCATATACAAAAGTTAACTCTAAGAGGATCAAGGACCTAATTATAAGAGCTAAAGCCTTAAAACGCTTAGAAGAGAACAGGGAGAAATATTCGTAACTTTGAATTTGGTAGTGTGTCTTAGATATGACACTAATAGCATGTGACAAAAGAAAAAACATAAAATGGACTTCTTCAAAATATGAAACTTTATACATCAAAGGGCACTATCAGGAAATGAAAAGAAAACACAACAGAGAAAATGATTGCCAACCATATATCTGATAGGGGTTAAATATCCATAATATATAAAGAACTCCTACTACTCAACAACAAAGACAAATAACCCAATTAAAAATGGGCAGAGGACTTCAATAGATGTTTCTCCAAAGAAGATACACAATGACCAATAAGTACATGAAAAGATGCTTGGCATCACCGGTCATCAGAGAAACACAAATCAAAACCATGAGATACCACTTCACACCCACTAGGATGGCTGCTATTTACAACCAAAAGCAAACAATAGATGTTGGTAAGGTTACAGAGAAATTGGAGACCTTACACATTGTTGGTGGCATTGCAAAATAGGGCAGGCACTGTGCAAATCACTTTGGCAGTTACTCAGAAAGTTTAACATGGAATTACTATGTGATGTGCCAATTCCGCCTCTAGGCATGATCTCTGAAGTATTGAAAGCAGGGACTTGAACAGAAATTTGTCCCCTTTATAGCAGCAGTATTGACAAAAGCCAAAATGTGGAAACAACCCAAGTATCTATCAACAGATGAATAGGTAAACAAAATGTGTCCTATAGATACAGGGGAATATCAGTCAGTCATAAAAAGGAATGAAGGTCAATGCATGCTACAACGTGGACGAAACTTGAAGACATTAAGTTGAGTAAAATAAGCTAGACACAAAAGGAGAAGTACTGTATGATCTCACTTATACTAATAATTAGAATTCAGAACTAGAATTCAGGTTATCAGGGGCCTGGTGAGATTGGTAATGAGGAGTTATTAATTGGTACAGAGTTTCTGTTGGGAGTGATGGAAAAGTTTTGGTAATGGTTGGTGGCGATGGTAGCGCAACACTGTGAATGTAATTAACCACACCGAATTGTATATCGGAGAGTGGCTAAAATTGGAAATTTTGCGTTGTAATATTTACTATAACAAAAGGTTGCTGTGCACGTAAAACACTTAGCAAGTGCCTGGATGCCCAGGCGGTGTTGGTGGCTGTGATTTTGGCCACAGGCACCATCGTGGCTGCATGTCCTGTCCCCAGCCTACAAGGCCAAGCTGTTTGCAGGTGCTGTAGGGCCCAGTCCCCGTAACTAACTGGAACTGAATGGTCGGCAGAGCACACACTCCTCCTGCATGTCCACAGAGGGTGGCCCTGAGCCAGGGCCTCTGCCCGCTCGCCCGCCTCCCTGCCGTGAGCAGGCCAGAGCTGCTCCCCACCCACCAGGCAGGAGAATCATTTGCAGCCCGCGGCTGTGAGGGGCAGATGGTGGGCACGACAGCACAGGTGCCGGAAGCCCACATGGGGAGACAGCACATTCTGCGCTGGAGCCCTTGCCCTGGCTGCCCCTGCGCCCACCAGCCATTTACTTAGGCACCAAGTCACCTTGTGGTGACTTCTTAGCATTCTGAGTTCCATCATTGTCAGAATGCTAAGCTCATACAATGTTCTTATGTGGCAGTGTGAGCTCAGCAACTCAGGGATCCTGCAGGATGAAAACAGGATGAATCTGAGAGGAGGGGGTGGTCTTGGCCACCTGAGGCCCCCCTCTGCTCACTTCCCCTGTCAGAGCTTGTCTGAGGCTGGGGAGTGTCCTGGGCCCGGCCCCGGTGGTCCGGTGGCTGCTACCACGGCCCGTGAGCTGTGCACAGAGGGGTGGGGAGAGAACAGCCCTGCCCCGGGTACTTGGTTCTCTGACCCCCGGCACAGGTGAAGACCCTGAGGCCCAGAGGGGTCAAGTGCACGGTGCCAGGCTCAGCTGGTCCCCTCACGTGGGTGGGCTGCCCTCACCCCCCTTTCCACAGCACTGCACCTGTATGTCTTGATTTCTGCCCACACTTGCCTGCACCTTTCCCGGTTTTCCCTGGGTGCACTTCCTAATTAATCAGTTTCACACAAATGCTTGTCCCAGAGCCTGCTGATGAAGAACCCAACTTAATGCAGGGCAGCCAAGAGGCCGAGGTTCTGGTTCAAAAAGAAAGTTCTGGAAAAATTCGGTGAGAGACGAGACCTGAGTCCAGGCCATGGCTGACCTCTAGGTCAGGGGCTCTGAGGCCAGAGGGAAAGGCCGAGGACGGAACAGGGTCTGGGGGCCAGGGGTCAGGACCATGGACAGGACCAAGGACTGCACTGCCCGCTGGGGTTAAAGAACTGCACGTTACATCCAGGCTGTTTCCCTTGCAGAGAGCTGCATCATCCTCATTCATGTCCACTCTTGTCCAGCCTCTGGCCAATGCCATGGTGCCCCAGGGGGCTCGAGCCTTCCTTGGGGAGTTTCTGGAAGTGTTCCCCACAACCACCTGGCAAACGGTTGGCCCAGGCGGGGAGGGTCCGAAGAGACGTTGGGTTTCCCTGTTTCTACTTTTCCTGCTCACGGGATTGGGATTCTGGCCTGAGCTTGCCAGGAGGTAGGACTGATTGTTTGGGCACGAAACTCTCTTTGGAGCCCTCTTCTGAGAATTTCCTGGAAAATGAGCTCATGGAGCCTTTGCTCACCTGTCGGTCCTGCCACCCTTCCAGCTGTTTGCTGACCGTCTGTGGAGCACAGGGACCCGGAGGTGGCCAAGATGAGGTCATGCCTTGTGGGACCAGCTGTGCAGAGATGGACCATGGACAGACAATCATAATGTCGTGTTGACAGGTTCTAGGAAAGAGACAACCACAGGGGTTGTGACAGAGGAGTGGGGAGCAGTGGGCAGGGCCAGGAAAGCTCCCCAGAGGAGGTGTTCCTCGGGCTGGTCTCCAGAGATTGGTGCGAGTTTTCTGGGTGGAGGGGTCAGCTCCTGAAGGGGGCAGAGGCCTGAAAAAGCATGGTGTGGACAAAGAATAGCAAACAGGAAGGTGTGGGTTTAAGCTCAAGCTGGTCAAGTGGGGCTGGAGACGTGCGGGTTTGGGGCTGGTGGGCAAAGGCTCCGAAAAGGGTCACGCCAGAGCCTTCGGATGTGACCCTGAGGTGCAGTTCACCCCACACCATATTTAAGCCACAGTGTGATGTGGTCAGATTTGCAATTTGGACTGATCTCTCTGGATGTGGTAGGGAGAGCCGATGAGATGGGGGAACCTGGCGGCTTTCCAGGGGAGGTGCGAGGGTCGGCCGCAGGGCCTGGCCGTAAAAGGTTACAACCGACACCACCCGTCAGCTCAGACCACGTCTCCCTAATTTAGAAGAAAAAGAGAGGAAAGAGACTTTTCACCGCGCCTCTTCTGGGATGGAAATGAGCTATTTTGAACCATGCTAAAGTTAGATTTCTAATTTGCCTTTTAATCCGTGTCTCATTGAGAGCATTAGAAAGCGAGAACGGCAGCGTCTGTGAATGTAGCACCATAAATCAGCGCACATCACAGCAAGTCATTTCTACAAGAGTGCACATCCTTGCATATATAATAACTCTATCCTTTATCTTTTTAGGCTTTAGACTAGAGTAATTAGTCATTTCTGCTGATACTAATGAACCCTTGCCTGTGCAGGGTTAGTGGGAAGCCCATTTATTTGAACTGCTTTGCTGGTGGGCATCGCTCCGTCTCTCCTGTCTGTGTCTGGGGAGGGGAGACATACTTGGTTCATTCTTGCCTCTTCTAGAAGTGGGTATGTGGTAACTGCATCAGATGACAGTTATGGCGCTTGTAGCATGTCTCCAGCGCTATTCAGGAAATTGGTGAGAAAGGGTCCTTGGCCCAAATGGAATCTGCCCTCGAGTGTTCTGAGGTCCTTTGGTTAACGTTGTCATGTGCCATGTTCCATCCACACAGTGTGTCTGGCCTCCACCTGCTAAACTTACCTTGGGCCAGGACCCCTTTGCACCACCCATGTTATTATTTACTTAATATTTTTTCTTCAAAAACTGGCCCTCTACCATAAACAAAAAACCAGCAGATCAGGCCCAAAATAGAAAGTAACTGTAGAGATCAGTGCAGGTGTTTCTGCTCTTATGGGATAGATTCATTCCTGAAAAACCTCTTACTCTGCAAAATCGCCCACCAGTGACATCAGGGCTTCCGGACAGAATGAGCTGGGGGCAGACCACTGAAGCCGACGCACTGTTTAACCAGAGCACTAGCAAAAGTGACAGCTGTGTAAAAATCTAGCACTGTTTAATCACGTTAAACTCCTAATAAATAAATATTCCAGTAATTATACCACGTCATCCTGAAAAAAAGAAAGGTGAAGGTCACTGGATGGAAGGGACTGTAAGGAGGGGCTGGGATTGCCGAGCTCTGGAGAGAAGGGCCCAGGCCAGGGGAGGCCACCGACCAAGCACTTCCCAGCTGAGCAAGAGGGGTGGGCGTTGTCACCCGGGCGGGTTCCTTTGTGGCTTGCTCGCTCCAGCCATGTTAGTGGGTTTTGTGTTCAGCTGCTTCAGCTGGTGGGCAGAAAGCCTCAGCACGTCGCGAACCATTACGTGTGACCCAACCCAATTTCCACCTTATAGTGACATCATTCTCCTGCTTACTAATCACGTAGGACGTAATTTGCTTTTCAAGAACAGTGGTTACAGCAGAACTGACTGTACCACAACAAGCAGCATTATTAAACACGAGCTAGATGCTGTTGGAACCACAGCTAGAGGCTGTGATTTGGGGTGTTATGCTAGTGGCCCAGTACAAAGAAGGACAGGAAGAAGCACTTTGTGTGAGAACTCTGGCAAGACCCACAAAATGCACTCTGCTTTGCCCTGCAGAAAACCTTGCAATATTGCAATTAAGCCGACAGCAGCCCTGCCTGGGAACAGATCCAGAAGATGGAAGAAAGAAAAGCCAGCTGAGATAGTTGATTCCCCTCCCTTCCAGGGATCTGTAGTTGCACTGTGGTGAGAAAACCTTCTGATAAAAACAGGAAACAACCCTCGCCTTTAAAAATGAAGGCTCAAGGTTGCATAAGTGCTTGGGATAGAGCAGACAGTGCTGGCGGTGGGTGAGGTTGTGGTGACCAGGGTGAGGACGATTCTCCTGCACGATGTGAGTGACACCACCTGCCATTCCCGCAGGAAATTGAGAGGATCAGTGAAAGCCAGCAGCCAGCTGTACCGCTCTCTGTGTGTGAAGCTCCTGGATATGGTTAGGAATCTTTAAAAGCAAATTTTAGTAAACTTAGAAGACAGATAAGAGAGACTACTCCTTTCTGTTTTTCCCCTTTGCCTGGACTCGTTTCAGTGTTGGAGAATTTATAATGGCAGAGCCACACACAGGTCAGGAGACGCTCTGCTCTTGTCGTTGGACTTTGGTCAAGTCGCTGCTTCTGATCGGTTACAGTTGTGTTTCTTGAGAGGTGTGTTCACGCTGGCACTTTCCCAGGCTTTGTTGAAGGAATGGGGTGAGATCCTGGTCCTTCACTTTGGTGTTTGTAAAACGTTGGCTGCCCAAGGAAGGCAGGTGGGTTGTGGAAGAGAGCAGTGCAGTGTGATGCGAGAGCAGCAAGCTGACGCTCCATGCGGGTGTCAGGGAGTGGGGGGGACTGTGGCGTGCTGGGGGGTGTGGCCGTGGAGCGTTCTAATGTGGCCAGCTCTTGCGTTTTCCAATTCAGTTTTGTATGTTATATCTTTCCATTTTTAAATGTTCACCTGGGACTTTTTAAACATTGTTTGGGCCAAGTTGGCCCAAAAACAGCCCATTTGCAACCTCTGCTTTATAGTCTGTGTTGAGTAGGGGGTTGGCAACATGGTTTGCAGGCCAAATGTGGCCTGCCACCTGTTTTGGGAGATAAAATTTTATTGGACCACAGCCACATCTGTTTGTTTACGTATTGTCTATAGCTGCTTTTGTGTTTTAACAGCAGGATTGAATAGGTGTGACAGAGACTGTGTAGTTACAAAACCAAAAATATTTACTATCTGACCTGTTACAGAAAAGGTCTTGCCAATCCTGGTCTGTATCAGCAAGTCAATGTGGAGCAGCAGGAAACTTATACAGTGACCAGAGCTCAAAGCCTGGCTCAGAGGATTCCAATTTTAAAATGATGGAGTAAAGACAGTGTTTCCTTTTTTTTTTTTTTAAGGACAGTTTGTTCTGGTTTGCTAATGCTGCCGTTACACAAAATACCAGAAATGGATTGGCTTTTATAAACGGGGCTTATTTGGTTACAAAGTTACAGTCTGAAAGCCATGAAGTGTCTTAAGGTAAGGCATCAAAAATCGGGTACCTTCACTGGAGAACACCGATCCCGTCCGGAAAACCTCTGTTAGCTGGGAAGGCACATGGCTGGCATCTGCCAATCCCGGGTTGTGTTCCAGCTCCTCTCTCAGCTCCTGTGTGTTCTTCAAAATGTTGCTCTTGGACATTTTGTCCTTTCTTAGTTTCTCCAGAGCAAAGTGTCCGCTTTCAACAGCTGTCTTCAAAATGTCTCTCTAAGCTGCAGTAGCAAGCTCCTTCTGTATGAGCTCTTGTATGGAACTCCAGTGATTAAATCAAAGACCCACACTGAATGGGTGGGGCCACATTGAATTGAAACATTCAATCAAGAGGTCACACCCTAATCAGGGTGTCACTCACAATTGGGTGGGTCACATCTCCATGGAAACACTCAATCAAAGGGTTCCAACCTAATCAACACTAATATATCCGCCTCCACAAGATTGCATTAAAGAACATGGCATTTGGGGGGACATAATACATCCAAACTGGCACACACTGTCCCCCCACCTTTTTTTTTTTAATTATCCCAAAGTAACAAAGGGAACAAGAAACAAATGCAAATAGAATCTTTGATGAAATCACAGCACCTGGAAGCTCATATGTGAGGAAGTGCAGTAAAGATTAAACATGTCGGAGGGCTCCAGCCAGAGAGAAGATAGCCTGGACCATGAGGAGAGCTGCAGTAAACTCTGCTGGATGTTCTGCACCTGGAATCTTGTATAAATAGCTGGTTCAGGAAGAGCTCATCTCATTTAAAGCCAAGTGATAATCAGTAAGAACTAGCACAGGCTGTGTATCAAGATCCACGAAAAATAAGAAAAGCACAGCAAACCTAAGTAACAGATGAAGAATATGCATAAGTAAAATGTTACCACAAAGTAGGTGAAAATTGCAGTTAAGCATAAGCCAATGAATTAAGGAAATTATATTTGGGGTAATCACACCCATAAACCAGGAGTACAAAGTTGGGATCCAAGAATTCAAGAGAGATGGCAATACAAAAGAGAGGATGCTTCGAAACCTGATATAACAGAGCTCAGGAGAATGATTTTTTAAAAATCTAAAACAGTGAAGCCCACAATGAAATTAGCACAACAGAAAATACAGAAAACACAGTAAGGCGCATGGGAATTGGGGTTGGGAAAAGGAAGATTGTTATAAAGAAAGAAAGATGCAAAGGATTAGAGAGGAAATGATACAGGGAACAGACTGGAGAATTCAACACACGTATAATTGGCATCCTTGAAGATGAAAATGGAAATAATTAAATAAAAAATGTACTTCAAGACACAATTCAGGAAAATGCTCTAAAGAAAGATTTGATTTCATAGATGGAGAGGAAGTATTGATACACAGTGAGGTCAACACAAAGGCATTACAGAGAAAGGACTAATTTATATATAAGTAAATAAGAAAAAGTAATTCAATAGAAAAATAAAGGATATGAAGGAACAGTTTATTTGAAAGGAAACACCTATGTCTCTTAAATGTATGAAGAGATATTCAACCTCACTCATAATAAGAAAACTGAAAATTAAAATTACAGGATACCATTTTTCATCCATTATATAGGCAAGGATCAAAACCTTTGAGGACATCATGGTAAGGGAGGGTGTAGGGGAAGGAACTTGCATATGATTGTGTGATTTTAAAATTGGTGCAGTTTCTATGGAAGGCAGTGTGGTGTTCTCTATCAGAATTTAAAGTGTACGTATTTCTTGATTCAGCAATTCCACTTCTAGATCGTTATCTCATAGGAATACTTACCCAAGTGAGAAATGACAAGTGAGGAATTTGTTGTACTGTTGCTAGTAACGTAAAAAAGAATGGGAGTAACCATCATGCCCGTCATTGGAGTGTAGTTAAATAAATGACTGCAGCATATGTCGTCAAACAGTGGTGAAAAGAATGAGACAGCTCATTGTGCACTGATACAGAAAATGTGCAAGGGGCAGAATAGTGGGTGATCTGGGACACTGTCTGTGATAAAGTTATTGTATTTAATGATTGCTTGCATCTAGAATATTTCTGGTAAGGTGAGGCATTTGAAACTGTTCACAGGATTGCCCCAAGGCAAGAGAGCTGGATGAGGGAGGGAGAAATGTGTAAGGGAGACATTTATCTTCACTGTGAGCTCCTTTGTGCCTTTGCGTTTTGTAAAAGGTTGCACCAGCTTGGCGAGATTATGGACATAAGTCCCCAGTTTCAGCCGCCTAGGTTCAAATCCCAGCTGGGCTACCCACTAGCTGTGTGATCTTGGACAAGTTGCTTCACCTCTTTGGGTCTCAGCTATAAAATGGAGATGATTGCAGTAGCCTTTCCCTCATAAGGTTATTGAGGATTAACTGAGTTCATTCAAAAAGGACAGAGCCTAGCATATGGTAAGCACACAGTAAAAGTAGCTATTGTAATTACCAGGTTTGTATTTGAAGCCTGGGTTTGGATTTCGGGTCCATAAGCTTCTCAGTCCAGTGCGGGAAGCAGACCTGGTAACGTAGAAGCTCCAGCGGGCAGGAAGAACCTGAAAATGGGTGCTTGGAGGAGGGGGTGAGCAGCTCAACCTGGGGCCCAGGAAAGGCAATGTTTGCTGAGTCCTAAGGAATGAATGGGGAAATGAGGAGGTGACGTTTCACACCCCTCAGATCTGCAAAACCCTTGAAGTCTTATGATACGAAGTGTAGGGAGAAGGTGGAAAAACGGAGACCCCCTGTGCTGCCACTGGGAGGGTAAATGGGAGGAAGCCAGTTGGAAAGTAATTTGCTTGTATCTAGAAATCTTAGAGATGGCTAGATCTATGCCCTTCTTTTCCACCTGGTAAAACAGTGTAGAAAAACTCATGCAACTGTGTGCAAAGAAACACATCTGTTCTACAATATTCTAAAACCCAAAGGCTCTGAAAGCCAAAAGACTTTTCTTAACTTGTTTGGCAGCAAAATCTGACCCAAATTATGTGAAGCTATTTATAGTCTTTATTTATCCCCTTAGCCTGAATTTTCAAGTGTTTTGGCCAAAGAAATGTAAATGTGTTTGATTATTGGTGTTGTCCCAGATTCTGCTCTGACAAATGCTCTGCCCTGGAACACGTCCAGCCCACATGTTTGGGGTAAGTGACTGGGGACCAGCGTGCTACAGGAACCCTAAGTCGTGGAGGGTGCTGGGGTGGCGGGGAACCTGGGGGGCTTCTAGCACCACCCTGGCTGATCCTGGGGGCTGGAAACCTCTACTGCATCAGTCGCGTGGCCTCAGTTCACCATGTGCCGTGGCGGGAGGGCTGTGACCTCTTCAGAAAGATACCCCTGGCTTCTGGGTGCAGGGTGGCTTGTGAGGGGTAGGAGCAGAGGGGGAGCTGGGAGGCTGGGTGGGAGGCCGGAGCTGCGGCTGGGCGAGGGCAGCAGCGAGGGGGTCATGGCCCGGCGTGGAGGCCGGGAATGGCCCTAATCAGAGGCCCAGTCCTCCAGCCCCCTGAGGCCACACAGCTGGAAAACATCGGGGACCCAGGGATTGGATCTGGGGGATCCAGGCTTGTTGGGTGGGGATCCCCAGAAACACGCTGAGATGAGGGTTAGGGGGCGGGTGATTTATTAAGGACGAGCTTCCAGGGGAGGGCGTGACCTCAGAAGAGGGCAGCTTCCCCCCACCCCGCAGGCGGGCTCTGGAGTGTGCGCTGCGCCGGAGTGTGTCCTCGCGGGGGCAGGGGAAGGGGCTTTCGTCTTTCTGCCCCAGTCACTGCTCAGGCCTCGGGCTGGGGCTGTCACCGAAAGCCCCAGGCGCTTCCCACTCCCTGTGGCTGTGGGCGCAAGTGGAGGCGTCTTAAGAGAGCCCCCGGGCGGCGGCCAGGCGGGAAAGCAGAGAGGCCGGGAAAGGGAGCTCAGAAAGGGTCCCAGGACCTGACAGGGCGTCCTCCCCACCCCTGGCCTTGAGCTCAATCTCTCAGGGACATAGACTGACTTAGGGGCGGGGCTGCAGAGGAGCCGCGGTGGGCGTGGCCTCACTGGGTTCTGGCTTGGGGGGTTACAGAGGAGCCGCGGTGGGCGAGGCCTCACTTCTGGGGTCCACAGGTTCTGGGGGCCATTGCCTCAGACCTGAGCCCTCCTCTCTGAAGGGGCTTCTGGCAGCCGTGGCCCTGCCTCCTACTTGATTCTGGGGGCAGGTCTCATCCAAGGCTCTTCTGGAGCTGGCTCGTAGGAGCTCCTGAGAGCCGGTGGTTAGATTTCCAGGAATGGTGCGAGCTGGCTGATGTCTTGTGCAGGTGGTTTAAGATCAGCCACGGTAGGAGTATTTATACCACAGACAATGGCACACGCTCGGAGCCTCCCCAGCCCTGGGCAGGGTTAACATTTCCCCACTCATCACTGGCGGGTGATCAGCTCTCCGCCTCCTCTAGACTTCCATCCTCCAGGCTTTTAGGTTATGCTGGTCCTGGTCTGGAAAATAGAATAATACCCCCATCCAGAATTAACTGGGCCGCAAGCCCACCCTACCCCCACCCCTGCCCTGTCGCCAGCTGGTGGACTCCTCAAGGCCATGTTTCTCAAAGTAGGGTACCGGGCAGGGTGCCTGGGGGTCTAGGAGACCAGAGATACACATGAGCATCTTGATCTGGGGTCGAACTCAGGTGATTATGTTAAAACGAATGTGGCTGAGCACCTGCCGAGCTGCTCTTAGTTGGAAGAAGGAATGAATCAATGACAGGATTGGCCTGAACTTTCAAAGTGAGCACACGAAGGACATTTCACACTGACAGTGGCTCTGGGGTTCCATCGTGGCTCGGCAGGCATTCTCTCTTCTCTGAGCCTGTTTGGGAACCTCTGGCTCTGGGCCTTTCCTCACACTGCGACAGCGAGAGCACTTCCCCCCAGCTCGGGAAGCTCTTCCTGGAACAAGGGGTTCTCTTTGGTATTTCACCAAGATGGGGCAGTAACAGTGGGGCAGGGGAGGCAGGACTAGGGAGCCAGAGTGCTGGGGCCGGCTGTGTGACCTGGGGCAAGACAATTCCCCTCTCTGGGCCTCAGCTTCCTTCTGGGACATGGTGGTGGTCCTCAGGACCCTGCCCGCCTCCCAGAGTTTTGTGGTGGGTCCAGTAGGATGGTGCAGAGGAGGCTGTGAAACACCACACTGCTACTTGTGTTGATGTCAGTGCTGGGGAAAACGCAGCTCCTTACCAAGGAAAGGGAAATGGGTTCTGGGGGCCCCTCCTTAGTGGGATCCCGTCCCCTAGTTTGTTCTTGGCCCAGAGGTGAGGTGTTTTGACCACATCTTAGTCTGCCGGTGCTGCTAAAACAATTATCACAGGCCAGCTGGCTGAAACCACAGGAATTCACTGGCTGGGAGCTTGGAGGCTGGAGTTCCAAAATCAAGGTGTCTGTAGGGCCATGCTTTTTCCGAGGCCTGTCGAGTTCTGGCAGTGGCTTGCTGCAATCCCTGACTCAGTGTTTCCCAGTCTGTCTCCAGCTGTGTCCAAATTTCCTCTCCTGATGTGGACCCCAGACACACTGGATTAAACCCTGCCCCCAACTCTTGATTTAGTTTGTCCTCGCCTTCACTAATAGGGTCTTCTCTTCAGAGGTCCTGTTTGCAAATGGGTTCCCATCCCCAGGACTGGGGGTTAGGACCCGAGCATGCCTTTGTTGGGGGATTGGTGCAAACACATTCTAAGATTACAAAACCAGAGGACAGAGTGGGTGGGGGCCCGGCCCCTGCCAAAGGGCTGTGCAACCTCAGGCAAGGCATTTGGCCTCTCTGGGCTTCAGTGTTCTCATCCTCTCGCTGGGCTGGATGGAGGGAGCCACCTCCAGAGAGGGTCTTCTCCTGCTCCAACCCTCTCAAATGCTCTGGGGGTGCAGGTAGCCCCCATCCTGCACCTTGCCTTCACGAGAGCCTTCTTGCGGTCTTGGAACCCTTCTCCTTGATGCGTCTGACTGCATTTGTTTCTCCCCTGATGGCAAACTCAGTTCGATCAAGAATTGATGGCCACTGTGTCGGCATCCAATAAAACTTCAAGGGGCTGGTTAAACAGTATGAAGCGGGTCATAAATGTGGCTTTTCCTCCCTGTCAGAGCTTTCCTATTATAGACAACGAGAAGCAAGAGGGAGTGACATGGTATATTCAACTGAGTATTTAATTTAAAACAACAGCCAAGAGTCTTGTATTGTTCATAGCTGCTGACTTTCAGACATAATTCTCATTTGACAGAGCTGAAATTAATTTTATGATACTCTACTGCTTGCTTACTTTTGGGTTTCCATTCAAATTTGTTTTGGATTTTTAAAAATGGATTTTCTTCTTCATGGTCTTGAATTAAAACGCTTCTTAGTGAGGCACTGGGTTTTCATTATTGTCTTTCCACCTAGTCCCAGGGCCAGAGACTTACTGTTAATTGAGTATTGATGATCTGATTTGAGCCATATGTTTATTTTTTTTTTAGGGGCTGTGTAAAACAAGCTTAGAGATGAAAACAAAACGTGGGGTTAAAGTTAGAAAAAGGTAATGTTGCAGCCAGGATTTAAGGCTGCTTCTGTGCCGTATGTGGTGTAGAGCAGGGGTCGGCACACTGGCCGGTGGGCC
>PVKY010006156.1:0-16356 GCA_004027775.1 Bradypus variegatus
CCCCTAGAGAACCTCTTTTGTTGCTCAGATGTGGTGTCTCTTCCTTTCTCTCTCTCTCTCTCTCTAAGCCCACTCGGCAGGTGAACTCACTGCCCTCCCCCCTACGCAGGCCATGACTCCCAGGGTATAAATCTCCCTGGCAATGTTGGACATGACTCCTGGGGATGAGCCTGGATCTGGCATTGAGGGACTGAGAAAATCTTCTTAATAAAAAGGGGGAAGAAAAATGAAATAAAGTTTCATTGGCTGAGAGATCGCAAACGGAGTCGCGAGGTCACTCTGGAGGTTATTCTTACCTGTTACATAGATATCCGTTTTCAGTTATTAGTGTATTAGAATAGCTAGACTGTTGAACTGCAACACAATAGCCTTGATTCTTGAAGATGATTATATAACTATATACCTTTCATGGTGTGACTGTGTGATTGTGAAAACCTTGCGACCGATACTCCCTACCTCCAGGGTATGGGCAGATGAGTAAGAAAATAAAGACAAAAAATAAATAAATAATAAGGGGGTTAAGAGGTATGGGATGTTTTGGGTGTTCTTTTGCATTTTTATCTTTATTCTTATTTTATTATTCTTTTTGGAGTAATGAAAATGTTCAAAAATTGCTAGTGGTGATGAATGCACAACTATGAGATGATTCTGTGAACCACTGATTCAAGTGCACTTTGGATGATTGTGTGGGATACGAATACATCTCAATAAAATTGCATTTAAAAAAATAAGGTTGTTTGTATTTTTATTATTGAGTTGTAATAATTCTTTATATATTCTAGATACTAATCATATACGTGATTTGTAAACCTTTTCTCCTGTTCTGTGGAGTGTCTTTTCATTTTCTTGATGGTGTCCTTTGAAGCACAAATGTTTTTATTTTTAATGAAGTCTGTTTGTCTGTTTTTTTCTTTTGTCACTTGTGCTTTTGGCATCCTGTCCAGGAAACCATTGCGTACCCCGAGGTGGTGAAGATCTGCTCCCGTAGTTTCTTCTAAGAGCTTCATGGCCTTGGTTCTCACTCTTAGATCTATGACTCACTGTGAGCTAGTTTTCTGTGTGATGTGGGGAAGAGGCCACTTTTTGGCATGTGGGTATGTAGTTGTCCCAGCACCATTCACTGAAGTGACAATTCTTTCCCCATTTGATGGTCTTTGCAACTTCATCGAAAGTCAACTGATTCTGGATGTGAGAATTTACTTCCGGTTCTATTCCACTGGTCTCTGTCAATTCTTATACTGTCTTCACTACAGTTCAGTATTAATTTTGAAATTGGGAAGTGTGAGCCCTCCAACTTTTCTTTTTCTAGGTAGTTTTGGTTCTTTTGTGTCCCGAGCATTTCCACACACATTTTGGGCTCAGCTTGTCAACTTCTGCCACACACAGCAGCTGGGATTTTGATCGGGATTGCGCTGGGCCAATTTGAGGCCTCTCGCCTTCTCAACCGTATTAAATCATCTAGCCTGTGGACTTGGGATGGCTTTCCATTTATTTAGGTCTTCTTCAATTTCTTTCAACAATGCGTCATGTTCCTTAGAGGACAAGCTTTGTGTTTCTTTTGTTAAATGTGCTCTTGAGCATCTGATTCTTTCTGCCGGGGGCTTAAAAAAGTACCCGTGGTGGGAGGTGAGTGCAGGGTGAGTAGCTGCCTGTCGTGGCGAAACAGATCAACCCGAATCTGGACACTTAAAGCAGCAGGCAATCATCAACGCACAACTCCTCCGGGTGAGAAGCCGGCAGTGGCTTGGCTGGGTCCCTCATGGGGGCTGTCCAAGGCGCACCCCACCCACCCAGGGCTGCCGGTTGGAGGCCCCGTCCCTCACCCTCAGGCCCAACGGGGCTGCTCAAGTGTCCTTGTCGCACAGCGGCTGCATCCCCCAGAGCAAGCCAGCAGAGAACGAGGGAGAAGGGATGGTGTCCTCACTTCAGTGCCCACCCACTGTCCCTTTGCCAGCAGATACCTCAGAGGCAACGCTGGGTCCAACCCACACTCCGGGGGGAGAGTTAGACGCCAGCGTTTGAGGGGAGGAGCGTCCCAGAACGTGTGGCCGTGCTTTAAACCCCAGCAGGGGGTAGCTGTGGGGCGTCCACGGCAGCCCCCCAGCTGCTGGCTCCCTCGGGTTGCCCAGGCTGGGAGGAGGAGCAGCAGGAGGCGGCCAAGTCGCTCGGGCCTGGGCAGGCCTGGCCCTCGGTCAGACAGGGAGCAGCTCGCCCCCGGCTCAGGGGCCTCCCCACCACGTGTCACGCGAGTGCACAGTGCTTTACAGTTTGCAAAGCGGCCCCAGACCGCGATGCTGTCCCCACATTCATACGCAGCGTTTCCAGGCAGGACGGACGCCCCTGTTCCCGTAGATATTAAACGGCCCTGACTCCCATTCCCCGCACCAGGGGCCCCAGCACTTCCCCGAGCCGGTGAGTTATTTTCTCTCCTTAATAACCTTCTGTGGAGGGTCTCGCCGTGGCCCTCAGGAGAGCAGGGGTGCAGGCCCCAGGGTCAGCCTTCGGCTGTGAGTTTATTAACTTACGTTGGACCCTCACGCGGGCCAAGCAGTGGCCCCGGCCGCCGCTGCCCTCCTGCTCCGGTGCCGCCCGCCTGAGCTGGGTTTAATTAAATTCCCCAAACACCTCTCCCACGGGCGCGGGCAGGAGACCCCACAGCCGCCCCCACCACTGTGCGGCCCGCACCCACTGCCTGCCACCCACCGCTCTCTCCGTCCCCCTCCCTGCCCTGCGCCCACCCGCGTGGCTCTGAACAGTGGCCCGGCTGCTTTCTATTGATCAACTTTATTGAAGAATAATCTATAGGGAAGAAAACACACCCATTTTGAGCATCCAGTACCCTCGGGTGGCCGCCGCCGTCAAGACTGACCGGCACATGCTGTCTGGTGCAGTGACCAGGCCCACCGTGGCCAGTGACCCTGGAAGCAAAGGGCAGCCAGACCCAGGCGTGGCTCTAAGAGCAAAATCCGCGTTGGATCTCCAAGACTTAGTACAGGGAAGAAAAAGGATGTAAAATATCCCAGTAATGATTTTTTTATTATTATTATTTAGAGAAGTGGGTTTACCAGAAGTTTACCATAAAACACAGGGCTCCCATAATCCACCTATTATGGATGATTTTTACAGTGTTTGCATGTTAAAATGGCAACATTTTGAACACAGTATGTGATAAATACACTATATTATTAAAGGAACATCACCTGTTTCTTTCTACTCTTCTCACGTGTCCGCTAGGACATTTGAGGGGACACCTGCGGCCCCCTTGCAGACCCCCTGCCCCCACTCTGCTGCTCCCCAGCTGGGCCCGGGGCCCCCATCGGGTCTGTGAGGGGGTGCCCCACCAGGCTCGGCATGATGACTCAGTGGCAGTAAGTGAGATGAGGCCCGGGAACCTGGCGCTGGGCGGGCACATCACGGGCGCAGCAGACACCAGCTTCATCACCCCCAGGACTTCCGGGCTGCAGCCCCCGTCTGGCTCATTCCCACAGGGAAGGACCAGAAGGTGGGAGACAGGGCACCCTCTCTTCTCAAGCTTCCCAGGGGGAGAAACATGCTGCTGTCATTATTAATCGATATTATATGAAGGTGAGAAGACAAAAGCCCCAGCTGCTCTCCCATGGCAGTCTGTCCGGCTCTCCATCTGTCCGCAACCCCCTCCCAGCTCTGCCTCTTCTCTGCTGGGTCCAGGATTCTGGGAGTGGCCAATGTCCGTAGGTGTGCAGTGAGGTTCAGGGTCACAGAGATTTCCCCATGAGCCCCTCGCCCAGTCGCCCACCCCCTTTCTGCCCACTGCCCTGCTGGGGCCACAGGTGTGGGGGCTCAGTGGCTGGGCCGGGGCCGGGAGCCCGGATCCTGGCAGGAGGCAACAGCTGGACCCTGCTCTAAGGATCCCGGCCTGCGAGTCCAGACTGGCTGTGTCCTCTCCCGCCCCCTCTGCACAGGCCCGAGGGGCATCTGTTCCCCACGCACAGGGAGGAAGAGGCCCCCCAGCTGGCAAACCTTCTTGAAAGAGGACTGTCCCTGCAGCTGGGTCCTGACTGGGGCTCAGAGAAAGTCAGAGTCCAAGCCCTGTAAGGAAGGGTCAGCTGCGGCCCCATGTGGGACCCTCTGTGCATACCAAGGAAGGACATTAACGGGATAGAGCACAGCGAGTGGGCACAATCCGCGAGTCAGCCCCTGTGCAGAGGACAAGTAAATGGGGCAGGGTGGGGAGCGCTGCCTTACAGGGAAACTGACGGCAGCCACGGAAAGAACAACGGACTAGGAAACTGACCTTTGGCGGCCACCCCCAAAATCACCGACCTGAGCAAGCATCACCGTGAGCACTAAAGCCACTGGGTTTGAGGAACGGGACACTCATGCTGTCTCAAAGCATCTCCCCGTAATCACGCACTGATTATAAAGGGGGACAGCTTCGCAGTGGAGAGACCCGGTGGGCGCTGGGCCTCGGCCGAGGGACAGACAACACCCAGGGTCTCAGGAGTTAAGACACCAGGAGGACATGGCGGCATCTCCGAGACGTTTCTGCAAATCCTAAGTGAAGTCGGGAGGAAACGCTCCACCCAAACCAGGGACAGTCCCCGGGGAGCTTGCCTGGGCATTTTGAAAACATCCGTCTCACGACCGCCGCAGGACAGCGGAGGATTCCGGGTGAGGGAAGTGAGGAGACGCCGTCTAAAGCACAGTTGGTGGCTGGGGGCCGATTCCGGATCAGGACGAAGAAGTTGCTATAAAGGTCGTCAGGATAATTGGCAGAATTTAAATATGACCATGGGTGAGTCGCTCGTTATTCTGAGTGATCCTCGGACCGAGAGGTCAGCAGCTGCTCGGGCCCCACCCCAGGCCGGAGGAACCGGGTCTGCATATTTTCTATTTTTAACTTTCTTAGCAGCTCTGTCGAGGTGTGACTAACATACCTTCAACCGCACGTATCTGAAAGGAGCGATTTGGTAAGTTTTGACATACATATGCATATACTCCTGTGACACCATCCCCACATCAAGGAAAGGAACCGATCCATCACTCCAGAAGCTTCCCCATGTCCCCTTTTGCAATCCCCACCACCACCCCGGGCAACAACCAGTCTCTTTTCTGTCACTTTAGATTAGTTTGCATTTTATGTAATTTTCTATATAAGGAATCATGCAGCAGGTACTCCTTTTTGTCTGGCTTATTTCTCCCAGGATAACTATTTTGAGATCATCCATGCTACTGCGTATGGTAATAGTTCGTAGCTTTTTATTGCTGATATGCCGCAATGTGTTTATCTGCTCACCTACAGGTGAACACGCCCAGTGTTTGATGATCGCCAAGCTGCTGTGAGACTTTGTGTACAAACCTTTGGACAGAAGCTTTTCCTTCTCTTGGGTAAATATCCAGTGAAGTCTGGGTCACAAGGTAGGTGGGTACCGAAATTTTAAAGGAGCTGTCAAATGGTCTTCTAAAGCATGTCCCTTTCCTACCGGCAGGCTAGCGAGCTCTGTTTCTTCCACGTCCTCACCACCACTTGATTTGATGGATCTTTTTAATTTTGGCTACTCTAACAGGTGTGTGGTGTATCTCCCATGGCTTCTCCACTTCCCTAATGATTAATGATGTTGAGCACCTTTTCATGGGCTTATTTGCCGTTTGTGTATCTTTGCTGAAATGTCTGTTTAAATATTTTGCCCATTTTAAAAAATGTTTTTAATATTTTCTTATTGTTGACTTTGAAAGTCTTATATCAGATATATGATCTGCAGATATTTTCTTCTAGTCTAGGCTTTGTCTATTCATTCTTTTAACAGTGCCTTTCAAAGAGCAGAAGATTTCATTTAGACAAAGTCAAATTTATCAATGTTTTCCTGCATGGATCATTTTTTATGATGCTTTTAGTGTTATATCTAAGAAGTCTTTGCCTAACACAAGGTTACATAGATTTTATCCTACAGTTTCTTCAGGTTTTGTAGTTTTAGATTTTACATTTAGATCTATGATCCATTTTGAGTTAATTTTCTATACGGTGTGAGGTAGGGATCAAAGTTAATTTTTTGCATCTGGAGACCCATTTGTGGAAAAGGCTGTGCTTTCTCCACCTTGTTCCAAATCCCCTGTTCCTGTATGTGGCACCTATTTCTGGCCGTCCTATTTGGTTCCACTGATGTACATGTCTCTATCTACACCAACACCGGAGCTCTAGAATAAGTCTTTAAACCAGGTAGTGTTCGTCCTCTGACTTTGTTTTTCTTTCTCACAATTGTTTCAGCTATTCTGGGACCCTCGTCTTCCCACATGAATTTTAGCATCAGCTTGTTTATATCTACAAAAAGCCTGCTGGGATTTCGTTTAGGGTTGCACTGTATCTCCAAATCAATTTGGGAAGAATTGACACCTGAACAATAAAATTCTCGAGTCTTCCAATCCACGAACCCAGAATCTCTCTCTGTTTATTTAGATCTTCTTTAATTTCTCTCAGCTATGTTTTGTAGATTTTAGTTTTCAGGTCTTTCCCCTCAGATTTATCCCTAAGAATTTCACGGGTTTTTTTTATGGCATTGTAATTGGCATTTTTAATTTCAATTTCTAATTGTTTGTTGCTAATCTATAAGGCAATTGATTGTTGGGTATTGATCTTGTATCCTATGTTCTCATTAATAGTCTTTTTGTAAATTCCATCAGATTTTCTTTATAGATGATCATGTCCACATAGAGACAGTTTTCTTTCTTCCTTTCATCTGGATGCTTTTTTAAACAATTTTCTTGCTTGATTGCACTGGCCCCACCCCAGACCTAGTGAACTAAAATCTGCATTTTAACAATTCCCCCAGGTAATTTGTAGACACATTTGCTTGAATTGGATCATTGTATTGTAGTTTTGTAAGAGAACATCTGTTTTTAAGGTATTGATGAGGAAGTTCCATGATGGCTGCAACTTTCTCTTTATAAGTATTGTTGTCTATAAATGTATATACATGTATATTTGCTGTTTTAAATATTTTTAAGTTTTAGAATGCAGTGACATTAATTACAATATTGTACAACCATCACCACTACCTATCTCATTCTGATGATGTGCGGTCCCCTGGCTTGGAGCCCATTTCTGGCTGGGTCCAAGAAAGAGCAGTGGGTGGAGGCTCTGCAGGGCAACCATCCCCAGGTGTCCCCTCCTTTCAGGGTGACCTTCCCCAGGTGTCCCCTCCTTTCAGGGTGACCTTCCCCAGGTGTCCCCTCCTTGCAGAGTGACTGTCCCTGGGTGTCCCCACCTTGCAGGGTGACTTTCCCCAGGTCCTCTCTCCAAGCTTGGCCTCCTTGTCTGTGACATGAGGCTGATGGTCCTGAGGCCTGAGGTTTTGGGGGAGTGATTGTGACGACAGTGTCAGGGACTGAGCATTATTGGTGGCATGTCCAGGTGCGGGCTCTCTGAACCTAGGACACCACAGCACACCTGGAGAGAAAGGATTCTGTGCTACTTTGTCGATCCGGGCCAGTGGCACTCAAACACCCCTGCTTAGTGAAGGAGATGCTTGCAAAAGGCAAGTTGTTTAGTTAGAGTTTTCCCAAAGACTAACACCTTTCAAGTATACACTTTAATTTAAAAAGTAAATGAAACACAAATGGTGCTGGGACAACTGGAAATCCACATACAAAATAATGAATGTGGCCCCAACCTCTCACCATGTGCAAAAATTATACAGAATGTATCAATAACCTAAATATAAGCACAAATAGTATAAAACCCTTACAAGAAAACATTGGAGAATATCTTCAGGACCTTGTCGCAGGCAAGAGCCTTTTAGATTTTACACAAAAAGCACAAGCAATAAAAGAAAAGATAGATAAAATGGACATCATCAGAATTTAAAACTTGTGCATCAAAGGACATTATCAACAAAGTAAAAAGATAACCTACAGAATGAGAGAAAATATTTGGAAGCCATGTATCTCATACTTTAATATCCAGAATACATAAAGAGCTCCTACGACTCAGCAAAAACCCAATTAAAAAATAAGCTAAGGATTTGAGAAGACATTTCTCTAAAAAAGATACTCAAATGCCCAATAAGTACCCAAAAAGCTCAACGTCATCAGCCTTTGGAGAAACGCAAATTAAAAGCACAATGAGACACCACTTCACACCCACAAAGATGGCTGTTCTTAAAGAAAACTGAAAATAGCAAGTGTTGGCAAGGATGCAGAGAAATAGGAACCCTTGTGCATTGTCAGTGCAAATGCAAAATCATGCAGCTGCTGTGGGAACTAGAATGGCAGTTCCTCCAAAAGTTAAACATAGGATCATAAATGATCAGACAGTTCTTCTCCTAGGTATAAACCCTAAAGAATTGGAAGCAGGGACTCAGACCGACGTTTGTGCACCGATGTTCTTCGCAGCCTCATCACCGTCGCCAGAAGTGGAAGCCACCACGTGCCCGTCCGCAGATGAGGGACGTGTGGAGGGTCCTTCCCTACAACGGAATGTGGTTCAGCTGGAAAAAGGAGTGAAGCCTGGCACCTGCTACGACACGGATGAACCGTGACGACGTCATGTTGAGTAAAAAGAGCCGGACACAGAAGGACAAATAACGTTTGATTTCTCTTACATGAAACACTTGGAATAAGCAGATTTGTAGACACAGAGAGCAGAATACTGGTTACCAGTAACAACCACCAAATGTGCAGGACGAAAAGAGCCTGGAAGTAGAGAGGGGTGAAATTTATACACTCATGTCAACGTACTTAATGTCAAAAAACTGTTGCCTTAAAATGGTTACAATGATTTTGTTTTGCATGTTTTGCTACATTTAAAATAAACTAATGGATTATTTTTAAAAGGACTGATTCTGGTTGACCAGAGGGGGGCTGAGCTGCCCCCGGCACCCCTGTGCCCACTCGCACGTCCGCTCCCCCGGCTCACACACCCCACGCTGCCCGCCTGCTGCCCGCCCGCCTGCAGGGAAGGGGCCCTGCCATTGCTGCCATTGCAGTCGCCGCAGACCCAGCCCCAGAATCCATCCTCTCACCGTCCTGGGCACCAGGAAGCTGAGGGGGTGGGGACTGTGCCTCCTCTGAAACCTGGGGGGGCTCCTCTTGCCCTCCCGGCTTTGGGAGTCCATGGCTGTCCTTGGCTTGTGGCCGTGACCCTCCAGCCCCTGTCTGTGCCATCACGTGCCCTGTGTCCGTCTGTCTTCCCCGCCCTTGTGTTGAGTGAGGGCCCACATGCCCCAGCACGGCCTCATTGTGGCTGCTCCATCTCCAAAGATCCTGTCCCCAAAAGGATCCCAGTCACGGGCTGGGGTGGGGCGATATGAGCCCACACAGCAGCAGCCACCTTCTGCCCGAGTCACCAGAGACCTCGGGGCGTCCCCAGGCTGCTCTGCGAGTGGGGGGCCCACACTGTCCTGGCCCCTGTGCACCCCACCTGCCCGCCCACTCGCCCACGAGGGCACCTGGGGGCTGGGAAGAGCCAGCCAGCTGTTTACCAGGAGCTCATTTGAGTTGGTTAATTTTTAATAATATTGAAATTTCCATGCGAATCACTCAGGTAAATTATTTATTGAAGCTCCGGATAAAGGGATCAGGACAATTACCAGTTGACAGTGTTACCTGCAGACAGTGCCAAGCGGCTGGGAAGGCCCGGCGAAGGGCAGCGTCACCCGGGGCCCTTTCGGGGTCACCGTGGTCCACACAGCTCTGGCCTGGGCTGGACAGTGACCTCGGGACAGGTGCCCCCCAAACCCGCTCCTCCCCCATGGCCCCTGCTGACCTCCCCTGCCTCGTCCTGGAGTCTAGGGCCCCTGCCCTCTTCCTGCACCCCAGGTCCACCCCTGGCAGCTTCTGCGGAGCCCACAACCTCTTTGGGCCTTGGGTCAGTCCCTCCTGCAGTGGGGGGGATTTCCTATGGATGAACCTGATCACGTCACGTGGAGATAAACCCCACCATGATGATCTCCCAGTGCCCTCAGAGTGGGAGCCCCGGGACCCCAAGGCCCCTCGGGGCCCCCACCAGGCTGGGTGGCCCCTTCTGTACACCCAGCCCCAACCCACTGCCAGATGCATGTCCCAGGGCAGGGCCAGGCTGGGGGGCAGCTGCACCCTGGGATGTTGGCTCCCCACCCACGGTCTTCCCCTATAATCCTCATATCTGCCCCCAGAGAGCCACCTCAATGCCAGGGCCGAGCCCCCATTGCCTTCTGCTCAGGCTGGAGAAGGCCACGTCCCACCCAAGCCCCACACCAGGACGGGCACGGTGTTGTCCAAATGTTTATGTATTTCCAAAATTACCTGTCCCTCCAAATAGAAGCTCTGTCCCCATCAAGCAATCACCCCTCCCCAGGCCCTGGGGGCTCCCTTCTGTCTTCTGTTTACCGATTTGCTTGTTCTAGATTCTTCCTGGAAGTGGAATCACACAACACGTGATCTTTTGCGGCAGCTTCTCACTCGGCGCCGTGTGTGCGGGAACTCCGGTCCCTTCCCTGCCGAGTCTTTCCACCGTGAGGCGGGACCACGTCGCGTTTCTCCCCGTCTGCGGGAGACCCTGCCTGGACCTGCGAGGGGAGCTGCCGGGTCAGACGGCGACCCTGGGCTAACTCTGAGGGCCCCCCAGACTGTCCCCACGGCGGCCGTCCCAGCCACGAGCCCAGGACGGCCACTTTGTCTGCGTCCTCAGCGACACCTGCCCTTCAGGTCTGCTCGCAGCCGCCTCTCGGGGAGGTAAATGTGCCCACGCCCCTCTCCTGTCTGAGCCCTCCCGTGGCTCCCCAGCGCCCCTTGAATGGCCACGCGTGACCCCGCATGTCCCCACACCCACCCTGCTCCGCCTCAGACGTGCTGGGTCCAAATCGAGGAGGGACGTGAACGTAAAACGCACCCTGGACTTGAAGACCCCGTGTGAAATACCTCAGTAACGCATCTGGTCAAATCCCATGTTGAATGACAGTATTTCAGATACACCGGGTTAAATCAAGTGTAGTATTAAAATTAATTTCTAATCCTAGAAAATGAGAACCAACCCCCCCACGCCCACCCCGTGGCTCTCCTGCCGTGGCTTTGCCGAGCTTTGCAGGTGGTGGTGGGGTGCGGAGGAGCCGGTGGGGGGAGATGGTGCACTGGTGGGGAGCATGAGCCCCTTTTTCCTATCGATCACCCTGCTTCCTAAGCACAAGCTCCGAGCACTCTCCCTTCTCGCTGAAACCTCACAGAAATGCTCTGGGAAAATGGGTTCTCCCCTTGCACAGATGAGGAAACTGAGGCCGGGGGGGCAGAGCTGGAGCCCACGCCCAGATCTATGTCCCCTCAAGACCCCCACCCCACCTGCACAGCCCTAGGGGAAGAACCCCCGAGGGCCTCCTGCTGACCACCTCGGGGTCTGGGGGGAAACTGAGGCAGGAGCAGCAACCCCTGTCTCCTGGGTCCCGGCCCAGAGAGGGGCAGCTTCCTGGGGCCAAGAATCCCAGAAATGGACCCCAACCCAGCTTTGAAGGGTGGCCCTCCTCGGGGGGACTGGCTGACCGTTGTTCCCTTGTCGCTGAAATTCAAACGCGGACCCCGCCGCCGCCTCCCACCCCTCCCCGGGCGCCAGGCGGTGCCCTGCCCGGCCGCACCTCCTCATTATCGCCCTGGCCACCTGCCTCCTTCGGGGAGACCCCCATCAGCGTCTGGGAGCCAGGCAGGGGTCCCGGGGCGGCTGGGCCAGGCCACTGGGAGAACGGGCTCTGTGGAAGCGGCCGGGGGAGGTCGAGGCCCCGACGGGCAGCACTGCCTGACCACGGGGAGCCCACCCCCCCACCCCACCACAGACGCCCCTCCCCCAGCCCACGGACCCACCCATGCCAGGGGCCACGGGGGCGGAGAGCAGGCCACGCTTACCACACCTCCCCATTGAAACACGCCTTACGCATTTGATTTAATCACAGGGTGCTGATTTTGGCAAAGTGGGTGGTGACCCAGGTCATTCTGTGAAAATGAAATTGCCTGGAAAAATGGAAATTGTCACTTTATTATAGGATTGAAAAATTCAATCCTATCTGAATAATAATGGGAAATAAAGCAAGCCCATGTCCTTCCTTTTCCATCTTATTAACAAATTAGGAGCCATGACGGAGGTGGATGGGATCTCGCAAACATTGTTCAATCTGCAACAACCTCCTGCCCGGTCATCCTGTGGAGGGCGTGTCCCGGGACGCCCGCCTCCTTCCCCGGCTCCCCTCCCCCGGGGGCTTGGCGGGGGGCAGGCAGGGTCCCTGGACACAGCTCAGAGTCCTGACTCCACGGCCTCGCATGGGCTGTTCCCCAGCCTGGAATGCTGTTCCTGCTCGGCCTCCAAGTCCTCCTCTGGGGGCTGCTGAAGCTGCACAGGCCCTGCCCACACAGGGTCAGAGGAGAAGCCCCCGCCCCAGGGGGAGCTCAGACCCCACGGGTGCTCCTCCCACAGGGCTGGACAAGGTGGGGCCCCACGAAGACCCCGGGTGGCTCCTTGTCTCCGGGGTTGCCACGCGCCCTGCTGCTCTGGGTCGTCCTGCAGCAGGCCCCGGGCTGGAGCCCTGCGGAGTCAGGTGTTATGATCAACTCGTGTTCCCGAAATGACCTACGTCCCCTCCCCGGCTCCTGGGGACGCGACCTTATTTGGAAATGGGGCCTTTGAAGATGTGTTAAGATGAGTCCATGCAGGGCTAGGACGGCCCTGAGTCTGTGGTGCCCTGTAGAGGGGGAGTCGGGCGGAGACAGAGGGACAGACGGACAGAGGGGAGGAGCCACGTGATCGGGCCTCTGCCTCCCTGGATGTTTGAAGCTGACGAGACCGTGGCACTTGGTTGTGGCTGCCCGGGGACTTCGGGGGTGCTCCCAAGAGCCCTGCTTGCAGGAATCTCCCTGGGAAAAGCAGGGGGGCGTCTGGGACCCCAGAGCGAGCCCCCTGCCGAGGAGCGTGGGGCTGGAGAGAGGGTTTGCAGGCTGCGGAGGGCGCAGAGACCGAGATCCACGGCTGGCGAGACACTCGGACAGAGCGGACCCCCGAGCACCGCGCCTCCCGGGCCCAGGTCCACGCTCGGCTCCCAGACCCGGGCACCGCAGGGGTCACGACGCGGGAGGGGGCGGCCTTGCAGAGCCCGGCGCAGCCCGGAGAGGGGGCCCAGCCGGGCCGCAGACAGGAGCGAGGCTCGGAGCTGCCTGCACCAGGTGAGCCTGTGGGCTGCGGCTGAAGGGAGACGCCGGGCACAGAGGGACGCACAGACGGTCCCGGGCGGGACGTGTGGACCCCGGAGACTGCACGGGCAGGTGGTGCCGGGGCTGGGGGAGGAGGGCGGGTGAGCGCTTTGGGGGCACAGGCCTTCCCTTTGGGCGAGGGGAATGTTCCAGAACTAGAAAGAGGTGCTGGTGTCACACCTCGTGGATCCACTAAATGCCGCGAGTTGTGCCCTTAAGTGGTTAGGGGTATGTTAGGTGAGCTTCAACTTGATTCGAAATAAAATCCCCCGTCAGAAGCAAACAAGAAACAATCTGGAAACGTTCAGCACAGGGATGAAGAAGCCCCAGGGTCAGGGCATCTCAGGGGCACCACGGGGTCCCTGGGGGCCTCCCATGGCTGCAGACACACTGTAGCCCCCAGGGATGGCCCAGAAAGGGGGGAGTCCATGATCCGGGGGCACTGTGCTCCCCTACACAGGTAGATCCCCAGGCAATCGCAGGGCACACACACCCACGCCACAGGCACATGCAGGGAGACCTGCACACACAGGCACATACACATGTGCACACAGAGACCTGGGTGTCACACACAGCCCCCCAACACACAGCTGCCGGAGCAAGGCCCGGGCTGGGCACTGGCTGGGGGCACAGGTGAAAGGTGCCAAGTGTGAGAGGGGAGCTGGGGAGGCTGGGCATGGGCACAGTGCACTGCAGGGAGGCCAGGGGCATGGAGGGCTGAAAGCACAGGCTCGGGGTGTGTGGTGTGAACCCCTCTGCTGCTGAGGTACAGAGAGGGCAAACCACGGAGGCTTCCTGGAGGAAGCAGCGTTGATCTGGGCCTTGAAGGAGGAGGGAGAGGGCGGCAGGCAAAGGGCGAGTGAAGGGCACTCCCAGAGGACAAACAAGCCGGCGCAAACGCGGGGAGGTAGGGGTGCTGAGAGGTCTGGGGTGGGGGGAACCCTGCAGTCAGCCTGGAGGGTGGGATGGGAGGGCTGTAGGGAGTGGGAGCACCCTCAGGGCGGGGGCCGCCTGGGCCCCCACAAACTTCTTTCGTCCCCTGGGGGTCAGCAGCACATCGAGCCCTGGAAAGGTGGGGGTGACCCGTCCTCACCGGCCTTTCCAGGACGGCCTGCAGGGACAGTGCACGGGGCCCACGGGGGGTCTAGCCTGGGCTCCTGGGTAACCAGTTCACCTGGCCCCTACTTGGGCCTCCACTTCTGCATCAAGGAGACGGATCCGGCTGCCCATGGCCCCCTCCCCCAGGTCTGTTGTTGGATGCCACCAGCTGCTCTGGCCACTCTTGTGGCACCCGGCCTGCCAGGGGGCAACCTGGGCACCCACTGGCCTGGCATCCCCCCACAGCCATGCCCATCAGCCTGGAAGAGGCCCCCAGCCCACCTCGGAGGGGGTCCTCAGTTATTGCCTCCCCGGGCAGGGGTCCTCAGAGGCTGGGGAGGAGGGAGGGGCCGCCTCTGCAGAGCAAGATCATTAAAAGGGGATTTGGGGGATCAGGCTGCACATCCGCTGGGGGAGGCTGGCATTTAACTCTTCGCAGGTCGCGTGGGGAGGGGGGCACCAGCACCAGACACCGAGGCTGGGAAGCCAGGGAGGGTCTCCCGGAGGCTCTGCAGGCCCCCAAGCTCAGGGGCTTGGCCCTGGGGGTGCTGCCCACTCCCAGAAAAGTTCACCGGGCCTCGGTCTTGTCCCTGTCCCCCCTCTCCTGACCTCGCCAGCCCCTCGTCCTGCTGCCTCTCCCACCCTTTCCTCCCCAGTGGCTAGCCCGTCTGCAGATCTGCGATCTGGAGGATGCCCAGACACCCCAGCATCCCACTGGCCCACCCAGCTTCTGGTCCCTTCTAGGGTCTTCTCTACCTGCGTGGGAGGAATGGCGTCTTCCGGGTGGGTGCTGATGGGGCAGGCGCCTGGCCCGAGAGCCCCGAGCTGGACACCGACTCGTCTCGAGCCCAGAGCAAAGGGCTGGAGACTGCAGATCCGGGCCCCGCGTCGCCACTGGCCCTGCCACCCCACTCCCCGCAGGGTCTCGGCCTCCTGTTTCTCTCTGGCCCCCTCCCGACTCCATATCCTCCCAGAGAATTGCTTTTACCTCCTATTAGCCAGAGCCGGGTTTTGTGACTTCAAACCAGGAGTGCGGAACGCACCCCGAGAGACACAAGGAGGGGAGGCTGCCGTCCTGCCGTCAGGCCAGGGGCTCCTCACCGGAAAGCAATTATCGAGCTCCGGCGTGTCCCAGGCACACTGAGTCCTCCGCCCTCCCCCCAAGCTTGCTCGTTCCTGGGCAAACCCACAGAATACACGGACCCCAGACAAATAACGCTAAGAAGTAAAAGTACTAAGGACAGGCCCGATGGGAGGAGGTGCCTGTCAGCACCAACCGTTCTATTGTGCCCACGAGATCTGGGGTCAGGGATTCCGGCAGCCACAGAGGGGACGGTCTGTCTCTGCTCTGCAGCGCCAGGCCTCAGCCAGAAGACTTGAAATTGAGGTGGGGGCAGCTCGACAGCTGGGGCTGGGATCCCCTGGGTCCAGGAGACTGAGCGAGCGCTGCCTCGGCCCTGGGATAGAGAGAAGACAAGATAGGCGCGGTCCTCAAATACCCACTGCTCCAGGAAGGCCCCCCTCCAGCGCTCCCTGCCCCAGAGCCAGTGCAGGGCTCTCCTCAGTCCCCAGGGCTCCTGGATCCCCCTGGTCATTGTGGTGACCGTCACCTGCTGGCCTCCTGGCTGCCTCATCAGAGCCTGACAGGGGAGCTCATGGGTGATGCTCCCCCAGCTATACAGGTGTGGACACAGAGGCCCAGAGAGGCGATGTCCCTCCCAGGCCCACGCAGAGAGATGTGGCAGGGCTAGACATTGGAACCCAGAGCCACACCCCCAACCACAGCCCCCACCCTGGCATGCAGCACGCCCAGTGGCATCTACTGAAAGGACGTGTCTCCAGGCATGGACAGTGGCACCGGGGAGCATCTCTTGAATAACAGAATGACTCCAGGCCTGACCTGGAGGACACTGAGGTAGAGGCAAGCAGGGCACTCCAGCCCCGGGCTAGCAGAGGGGATGGTGGTAAGAAGGCTGAAGGCAGCCCAGAATCCTGGCTCTGGGACTCAGTTCCCCCAGATTGAATGTCCCTAGCCCTGACTGTGAGTGGTGATGGTGATGGTGATGGTGGTGGTGGTGATGG
>PVKY010006157.1:0-16354 GCA_004027775.1 Bradypus variegatus
TCAGGAGGAGGCCGGAGCCCTGTTCTCCATCAGTCCAGAGCCTGCTGTCTCTTTTCAGACTAGGGTTTGCTCTAGAATGCAGCCCCCCTGTCCCCATACACTTTCAAGGCAGGGTGGGAATTTCTGGGTGGGGTTCAACTACTGGTACAACTCAGGAGAAATGGTGTTATCAGGGCCTGTCACAGACCTGCAAGTGGATCCTGAACAAATAAACATTTATAAAGACCCTGGCATTTCCAGCCATGAGCCAAGTGAAGCTGTGGGAGAACCAAGAATGGCCTCAGCAGCAGGTGGATTTAGGGGAATCTCAATGGAAGGACTTGGAGGCCCCCAGGAGCACAGTTGCTCAAACCTACCCATTGGCAAAATCAAAGGCTGGGGACATGACCCTCTGAGGAAGGGCAGCTCCCTCCCACCTGCCACACCCCCCTGCTCCATGGCGTCCTCCTAGCAGGTTCCCTCAAACCCACCCTTTCTACTCCTCCTGATGCAGCTCGGCTCTGGCTGGGGGGACATTTCCCAAATGATCTTCCTAGAGCTGGACCAAGGGGCCCAGCCAGGGTTACTCCAGGCCTGGAGAAGCTGAAGAGGAGTTCTGTGGCTTCCTGAGCTCAGGCCCACCCACCTTCCTTTCTCCTTCAGATGTCAGTGTGCAGCCTTAGTTCCTTTGCCACCCTGCCTGCTTCTCGGCTGCCCTGGGCCTTGCTGCAGGGCTACACCCACACCCTCCAGACCTGATCCCCATAGTACCCACAGTACCGTGAGGAATTCCCTGAGGCCCCAGCAGACGGGCACACACACTCCTGGCTACTGGGTGTGACACCGTCTCCCCCAACTACCCCTGAGACTGCAGGCTCCCAGGGGTGGGGGTGCAGGTGGGGCCTTCGGTGTCCATCTCCCCCACTGTGGCCAGCACAGGAGGAATTGGCATCTGCTAGCATCCTTCTCTTAGTCAAGGAAATGGTGAACACAAGGGAAAGATGTCAGCCTCGCAGAAACAGAGACAAGGTGTGGCAAACTGAGAGTGCCAAGGCAATGGTGACAGGAATGGCGGGGTGAGTCACAGTGAGCAGCAGGCCCTGCCGTCTGGGTCAGGAAGCTGTGGCCACAGCCTCTCCCGGGGCCTGCTGATGGGCTCTGAGGCTCTATCTCCTCATGAACTGTCATGGGCTCAGGCTCTTCCCGGTGCCAGCCCGGGACCCTCGGAGAGCAGGGGCCTGTCAACATGGGTTTGGCAATGAGTCACAGTGCTCCCTAAGAGCGTTCCTCCTGGCCCCCCACCCCCTCCCCAAGCCTCCTCCTGTTAATGCATGGGCCCACTCTGCTAGGGGTTCCCTGGAGGTCCAGGTTCAGCCCCACTATTTCTTTCTCCCTCATACCCTGCTTCTGGGGCATGGCGTGAATTGCCAGCTTTCCCCAGGACAGTCAGGCAAAGGAGCCCCATTCCAAGGTGCTCAGATACCAACAGGTTGGAAGGGGGTGGCTGGGGTGCACAGAGCCTTTAGCAGCCTGTCCTGAGGTCAGGGAGTGTGTGTGGGGAGGGGGTCCACCCTGCCCATGGTGCCACCAGCCCACCCACAGAGCAAGGGAGGCATGGCTGCAGAACTGGTGTGCCCACTGTCACGCCACACACATTTATGGGATATCAGACACATGGTCAGGGAGGCATGGCCCGGCAGCAACAGTTGGCAGCCCCCACCATCCCAGTGGTCCTTCCTGCTGAGGGTACTAACTCCCACCCAGTCCAGCACCCCAGAGTCAGGGAGGTGAGCTTCCTTCAGTGGGCCCTGAAATCCATGCTGGGAGTGGAAACAGGAAGTGCAGGGCCTCAGAGAAACCGGGTCACGGGACTATGTGTGACAGACAGACAGACAACTCTAGAAAACACATAACCTGGCATGGGTGTGCGTCTGTCTCCGTGTGACTGTGCTTGTGGGTCGGCGTCTCAGTGTCCCCACCAGAGGGGCTCCAATGTGCTGCTAGGGGCATGATGAGTGTCGCATGGTACGCACGATGCGTGGATGTCTGCCTAGGTGCATGTCCATTTGTGCCTGTCTGGTGGCTGTGCGTGCACGTGTGGTGCTAAGGGCTGGAGCTGCCTCCCTGTGGGTAAGGCAGCAGCCACACACAGCCCCATCCAACCCTGCGTCTCTGAGGCCACAGGCCCACACATGTGACAGCACACGTGGCACAGCCGTCCGTGAGACCAGCCTTGGCAGGGGTGAGCTGGACTTATCATCTGGGCACATACTCTCGGGGCAGCCCGGCCCAGTTGTGGTCACGCAGGGCCTTGTCCACTGTCCGGATATAGCCGTTGATCAAGTTCTTCATCTCTGGGGTGAAGGGCTCTGGGTCGTGGGGACGCTGGCCGTGCCGCCGAAAGCTGCCCTCCTTGTTGTTCTCCACGCAGAGCAGCCGCTCCTCGCTCACCGACACGTTGAGGAAGGCCACCATCTCCCGCAGCGTGGGTACCAGGCTGCGCCGCAGCTCCTCGTAGTGCACCACCAGCAGCCGCTTCCCGTACCTCAGCCAGTCCAGGACGTGCGAAGACCACCACGATGCGTAGCTGTGCACAAAGTCTGGCCACTCTGAGGGGGGACAAGAGGGGAGGAAGAGCAGGGAGTTGGGGTGGGCCCCGGCAGGGCTTGTTCCCTGTGGAGAAGCAGCCAGGATATCCTGTGGACAACCCATCCAGAATCCCCCCAAGAGGAAGACCCTTGAGACATAATGTGTGCAAAAGGTTAACATCATTCTGGGCTCAGAGGAGACCTGGAAGATGGTGACCTTGACTCTGCCTTCCCCCAGCAGTGTTTCCTCGGAAACACCAGGTTAAGACAAATACAGAATGCCGTGTGCCAAGAAGTGGTTCTCTCGCTTGCGTGCTATGAAATCCTTGATCTTTGGGACTGTATCTGGATTGGGAGAGCTGGAGGTTGGACCCCAGATCTCAAACCTACGAGGTAGAAGACACAGGGAAAACCAAGACAGTGGTTTCCGTCCATTGAACCACTCACACCTTGATCTTGTTCCTGGCAATTACGTATATCTAGCACGGGGACTGGGGCCAGGAAGTGTGGGTGCAGGTAACTGCTGGGCCTGCGAGGAAGTGAGGATGCTGTGCAGACTTGACTTCCTGTCCCGTATTCTTCTACAGAGCTAAATCAATCTGGCGCTTGATTAAGGCTTAATGGCGTCTGGGAATTTGATGCCTGGAATTTGAACCTGTGACTGGGTGGATACACAATGAAGCCACAGAGAGGGGCAGCCTCAAACCTTTGCGGATGGTCTGCTGCCTGGGATTTCTCATCCAGCAGATTAAGACATTAGATTTTTGGGGGAGTGTGGGGGGCTGGTTGTAGAGGGGGCAAATGTCAAGAATCATCCCAACAAAAGTTTCTATCATTGGGTGCTTAGCATGCCTTGAGGGCTGTGGGAGGCCTTGGTTTTCTCTCATCCACCCCACAGCCCTGTGAGGTGGCCCTAAGGGACCCCATTTGCAAGATGAGAAAACTGAGGCTGAGAAGGAAAGCGCCGCACCTGTCAGGCTCAGACGGCTCGTGAATCGGCATGCCTCTTGCCACCCAATTTGCCTGGACAGAGGTTTCCTGACAGATTTACTTTTACGTCACTTATCACACTGTCCTGTATCTCTATTATCCCAGGCCCAGAGGCTAGGCTGGGAGGGCCTTGTGGGTGGAGACCGTGGCCTTTCAGCCTGTGGCCTTGTGCCTTGCCCGGTGCCTGGCACTCAGGACATCTTCCATGAATGTGCATCAACAGACTGACTAAATGCAGTCAGCAGCAGTGGGCAGCAACAAACCTGGCACAGAACCAGAAAATTTGGGTTTGAGTGCGGGCTCTGCCACCTGGGCCACCACACACTGCTCTCGCTGCAGCTCCCCTTTCCTCATCTGGAAAGCAGGGGTGATGGTGATTACACCATGGGGCACTGCGAGGGAGAAGCAGTTCAGGAGGTGACAAGCACCCACTGAGCACCGACTGTGTACTGTGCACACACATCATCTCACTGATCCTAGGTGCCCCCACTGAGCGTAGCTTATTGCCGCATTTTATAAATTAGGAACCTGTTCTTAGAGGTGGAGGAGGGTTTGAGCCCAGGTCCATCTGGACCCTTAGCTCCGTGTGAACTCCAGGGTGTGAGCAGGGATTGAAATGGGTGTAGACCACCATTCTTGCCATCAGGGCTGGTGTTCCACATAAAACACTAAGATGCCTGCCTCTGACAGGCACGGAGGGATGGAGAGGAGGTGAGCTCAGATATAGGCACAGAAATCACAGGCCCTGGGAGGATGGCCATGAGTGCACGTGTGCATGTGTCATCCCCGCATCCCCATGGGCACCGACGAGCCCCACCCCGTGGGCCCCTCCTGTTTACCTCTGCTCTTCCAGTTGCGATCGGCTGCGTAGCCCAGGTGCCCAGCGCATTTCCTGTTGAATTCGGCCATCAGAGACCGGTAGGGGTTCCGGATCAGCAGGATGGCCGAGTCAAACATCTCGATCTCCCTCCTGCCACTCTCGTGGGTCTTCACACAGATGGTGCGCCGGCTCCGCCAGTGGTCCTTCTCACCCTTAAACCCTGCCCATGAAAAATGAGGGGTCCCCTTGGAGGATGCTGTCTGTGAGCCCCTGCTCCCAGGGCAGCAGACAGGTCTGAATGCTAACCTGGAACCCTAAGGGAAAGCCAGCTAGGAACAGAGGACAGGCCCAAGGATAGCACAGCAGGAGGACCACCGGGAGGGCCCTGGATGGTTGACACGTGGCCACTGGAATGACCTGGGCAGGAGGCATCTACCAGTGGGAAAAGGTTGTGTTTGCAAGAGAAAGGAAATAGGGTACCTCCTGTAGATCTGCAAAAGTCAGGATCAGAGAGCCTAACCATGGACACTGGAGATGCATACATTTTGGGCAATTTTGAATGAACCTCACAAATAATGAAAGATGAAGGCATAGCCACATGAAGAGACTGAGGCTCAGAGTGGGCATATGACTGCTCAAGATCATATAACATCATGACAACAGAGATGTCTCCACACAGCTTCATGTCTTCCTTTGAGACTCCCAGCCCCCCACCATCTCTCCACGGGGAGGGACAGTATCCCTACCATTAGGCTCAAGGACTTTAAGTAGCTACAGCCCATCCCCCCACCCCAACCTGATCTTATCCATGGTCCTATAAAAGGGCCCCAGCCTTGCATATGAGGCAGTTTTCTACATTGGGCCCCAGAGTGGTTCTGGCCAGGGTCTCATCCACAGTGTTTGATCCCAGCTGTGGGGACTCCATGGCCAGTTTCTATGAACAGATCCCTGTTCCCATTAACCAACCCCAAAGGACTCTTCTTCCTGGGCTTCTTGGGACAGGAAGGCCAGGCTCTACCCATCCATCCACAGTCACATATTTATCAACAAAGATTACTGGGTACCTTTAATGTATCAGACTTCATGTCAAGGATAAAGGGATAAGACACAGACCCTTAGAATCAATTAAGGGGAAAAGCCACATAGACAGCCAAGTACAATACAGTGTATAAGGGTGTATGGGAGCAAAGAATAGAGGGGACAATCTGGAGGATGTAGTGGGATGTCACTGAAGACTTCCTCGAAAAGATGTATACTCCACCTAGTCTCCTGGTCACAGCCCAACATGAGCCCATGTCATGTATAAATGTCGCCATTCAGCTCTGGGGACGTGTCCATAAATACTCATGAGCTTATCTTGGCCTTTTGTAAACATGGGTCCTTTCTCCTCCCCAACCTCCCCATCCCTTCATGAATGGCAGGAAAGCATTTATATCTACAGGGAGCTACAAGGGATTCTTTTATGCCTGGAAGATGCAGGTGTCTTTTGAATCTGGAAGCCTGAGTTCACCAGTGAAACTCAGTACATGCTTCAAACTCAGCTCTGCCATGGCCCCAACACCAGAAGCCTTTGCTTTGCTTCATTCTGTCAAACAGCTAGGCAATTCCAGGAAAGGGAGAATCAAACCATGGGATGAATCAACTTGAGATTTGGTCTTTGAAAACCCTGAGATGCACCTCCTCAGCCTGTTCTGACGCCAGCCATTCTGCCTTGTGGCTCAGACCACAGTCACCCACCACAACCCGTCTGGCATTGGCATTGCCTTGTGATTTTCTGCATGTGGTGTCCTTGCTTTGTCAATGCTCTGTGGCCAGTGGTTGCTAACCAGTCCCGTAAGGCTTGAGGACATGCTGGATGATGTTAAAACCTCTTTGTGGCAGTGTCACCCCAGTCCTTACACATGGCTGTTACAGCCAATGCACCATTTAGCCATATGCTGACCAAACAACCAGCTGTCTAAGGTAAAGGCCTTCTAGATGAATGAAGCAAGTGACCACAGCCTGGGCACAGTGGGTGATTGCCAGGGGATGAGGCCAGAGTGGGCAGGATCACATGCTTCATCTGGCCACTTCCCCCTCATCTGCAGGTTTCCATAACCCTTAAGACTGCCGAGGAAGATGGGGCTGGGTTATATGGACAACCTTGGCTTCTTCCCAGGCAAGACCAAGACTGAAGCAGGTAATTCCAGAGCCCACTGCCAAGCTTAGACGTTTCCATTTTCTCTAGGATATTACTGATGGTACCATCTTTTCCTAAGCCAAACACTAGTTAAGAAACCCAGAGGAAATGTTGCATCACTTGACAACAGAGAAATATATTTTGCCAAATACAGATGCCACTTGACTTGTCTGAGGCTCTTAGTTCTTAAACAACACAGACTCGAGCCATTTAAGTTAATTTACTTGGCATAATGAGGCCTCTAATTTCTACAGGGGAGAAATTAAAAACAGAAAACTCTTGAAGATTTTTGGACCTAATTTTTTTTTAAACATTTTGATGAGTCATCCTTTGTCTCAAAAGAGTCAAGGAGTGACCAGATTAAGTCAATCTCACCTAGTTATTGAGTTAGGACAATTAAGGGAAATTCAAGAAATATTTATAGAGAGGGAACCCAATCTTCTGGCCTTTCCTTCACATGCAGAACAGGCTCTAACTCCCGCCTTTCTCCTCCAAGTGTGGCCCTAGGGCTGGCAGCATCATGTCACCTGGCAGCTTGTGAGAAAAGCATGTGCTCAGGCTCCAGCCCTGATGAACTGAATCTGGGGTAAGCCTTCTGCACACTAAGGTCTGAGAAGCTCTCACTCCCGTGCTCTGAGGAGCTCAGCTGGCAAAGTAAGTCTGGTGGCTGGGAGCTGCCTTGCTCCCACCCTGAAGATGTGACTTACCCTTGTTGTAGAGGGTTCCGTCAAAGTAGTAGCTCCCTGTATAGAAGCCAGTGGCGTGCTCGATGAGGTGTCGCGCCCACGTGTTCCCAGCTCCCGGGAAGCTTGACAAAGCTACAAACACCTTGGATTTGGTGGGCAGGAACCTCCTGTCTGTGCATCGAGTGTCTGAAAGTCCAGAAGTTGTCTCAGGTGACTCAGAGAGTCAAAGCTGGAGTCCCCCAGATGGGAACTGACAACCCAAGACTCCCTTTTAATAGATGGGGAAACTGAGGCCCAATGAAGGGAAGGGACTAGCCCCGTGTCTGGTCAGTAGCCAGCCAGAGAGAGCCCTAGCGACAAGGCCTCCCATGCCCCAGCGCAGGAGCAGGGTGGGAATCAGGCACCCTGTGGACTCTCAGTCCCAGTTTTGTCTCCGTGGCCACAACCACACCCTGGCTCCCAGCAAGGCGTGGATAACTCCAGGCTCTCCAAGGGAGGTAGGTGGGGTGGCGGCCACACACCCAGGGGCAGCTGACAACAAGCCAGGGCTGGACTAATTCCAGGCAAGTAACTTTTCCACGGCTCATCTTCCTTTCCCCAGGGCTGTTGCAAGGAGCACAGGGAGTCAGCAGGTGAAATCCCCAGGGTGCCCAGGGCTGTGATGAACACGGTCATGTCCCTCCCCACTTTCTCTTCCACCTGATGCCAAGGAGGATGCCCAGGGCCTGGACACAGCCCAGAGGCCTTAGTGGTCCCCGTTCCTCAGCTGGCTCTGAGGCCTCAGAGGCCCCTGTGGCCACTGCGCTCTTCGAACTGAGCCTGGTCTCCAGCCTCCAGAGAGAGTGGAGGCTTCACCCACCCCTTATCCCCTAGGGAGCGGGGTCTTTATCCAGACTCTCCCCTCACCCCACAACTGCACACTCAGCCGTGACTGGCACCTCCAAATCCTGGAAGCTCTGCCCTGACCCCGGGCCGAACGCCATGGCCAGTGGTGAGAGCCCTGCAGTCCTGCTCTGCCTCTGGGGAGGGCCGGCCTTACCTTGCACGGGAGTCTGGTAGACCTCGCAGTAATCCCCCAGCCTCTGCGTCTCCGGCTCCTGGCCACACAGGGAGTCATCCACAGCATCCCGCAGGTTGAACTGGGGGGTGGCGTAGGCACAGTAGCACTCCCAGCCCCTGAGGACGGCCAAGGGGAACTCCTGCCAGGGAAGGAGGGGAAGAGAAGGGAGCCTCTCAGGTGAACGGGAGGGCCATGCATCCTGTGGTGCAGGTGACTGGATGAACGCGAAGGGACAGATGATAAGTCGTGTGGGATGCACAGTGCCAGGCTCCGTGCTCAAGCCCAGGGCCAACAAAGCTCAACCACACAAGGTCTCTATCCTCAGGTAGCTCACAGTGGGTTGGGTGATGAGTGAACAGTCACAGTGTGATTGGTACAACATCCACGGGAAACATGGAGCAGAGCCTGGCCCAGTGCCGCTGGGGCTGAGGAAGGCTCTGGAGAAGGTAATGCTGGAACTGGGCCTTGCAGACATCTAGGAGGGTGTGAGGAGGGCCGGGAAGGGAAAGGGCACTCCAGGGGTGTTGGCATGAGTGACAGTGTCCCTGGGTCAGGGTGGGATGGGTTAAGCTGGCTCAGGGTGTCACACCTTTTAACCAAACAGACACTGAGCCACGAGTGAGTGCCACACCAGGGAAGATGGGAATTCCCACTGCAGAAGGCTGGAGCCCTGGGGTGCTGAGCCAGCCACCTCCCTGCAGAGATCAAATCCAACACCTGGGCAGGAACTCCCACTGCAGCAGGGTCCAGGGCACAGATTCCCAGTCATCTCTCCAAAGACAGGGAGGGTGGGGCAGCACCCACGGAGCTCAGGACGGGGCCCTGCAAGGCACAGGAGAGGGAAGGCACGCAGCCAGCTCCTGGCAGTCTCTTAAGAGGTTTCTTGCTCTCTCTTGGGGAGGCCGCACCATACAGAGGCCCAAGCTGGGGCTTTGGCGTCTGGAGATCTGCACGTGAATTCTGGCTCCCCAGCTGGGTGATTTGGGGCAAGGTGTCTAGACTTCCTGAATTTCACCATCATCAAAAAGTAATAAAATCCCCCTTGCACGCCGGTGACGTAGGCTGGAGGAGCTGGGCCCCAGGGACCCGGCCCTGGTCTGGCTCCCAGCAGGTGGCTCAGACCCAAAGGCCCTTTTCACCTCCTCACCCCATGGGCATCAGCCAGGGCTCACTCAAAAACTCACCCACCTGTCCTAGCCCTCGAAAATATCTGGGGCGCCTGTGACATACCAGGCTGCAGGTGGGCCATTTAGCCCCATTTTGTCTCTGCCCCTCCCCACCTCTTGCTACCGTGCGTGGGAGGAGAAGCCTTCTCACTGCTAAGGGAAATGCTGCACAAACCTTTTCATTTTGTGCCAACAACAAAGCCTCACACATAAATAAATAAATACAGGAAAATCAATGGCGCTTTCCTGAGCGCACAGCTTGGCAAAGCCGAGGACCTCGGCACTCAGGAAAGACAATCGATGGTGTCCCAGCCAAGGGAGGGCAGATGCAGAGCCAGGGGAGGTTGGCTGAGGGCAGTGAGCAGGAGGAAGTGCTGCTGGGAGGCGCCCCCTCCCCTCTCCCAGTTGCCTGGCAGCCCTCCACTAAAGCCCCAGCACCCGTCCTCCTGCTGCTTCAAGGCTCAGGTGCAGCCTCACCTCTTCCAGGACTCTCTCCAGAGCCCAGGCCTGTGTCTCTCTTGCAGAGCTGAGCTGCCACACCAGGCAGCTCGGAGAGGACATCTGTTCCCGCCACTCACTCCCATGCCCGCCACGCACACACCATCCCATTATAATACCCACTTCCGGAGCTCAAATTCCCTTCTGCACGGGGACAACTCCTACTTTCTTTGGGGCCATAAGCAAGTCACTGCCCCTTCCTCCATCTGTAAAATGGACAGATTCCAGGATCTGTCCCCCTAGAAGAGTCAGAGGTTCTCATTTCTCTCTAGCTCTCTCATTAGCTTCTCACCCAGCACCCACCCTGAGGGTCCGTGGGACTAGCCTTCCGGAAAGAGGCCGGAGACTTGGATTTCTCTCAAGATGGGGGACAGGGTAGTAAGTCGCTCAGGTGTCCGTGGGCTCCCCATCTAGCAGGACCAGGAAATAGTGTGGTAGAGAATGTGCCAGGTTCATAATCCAACAGAGCTGAACTCAAGCCTCCAGTTCCTAGTTTGATAGCTGTGTGACCTTGGGCAAGTCATTGCCCAGCCTGAGCTCCGGTTGCCTCCTCTGTAACCTGGAGTAATAATATCCACTCCACAGAGTTAGAAGATGAAGGGAGGATGACGAACATAAGGAGCCCTGGCCACTGTCCAGAAGTTATCAGAGGCTCACCTATTCTTTTTCTTCTTCTCTCTCAAGACCCTTTATTGTATTCGGACCCAGTCCCAGACCACCCTCCCAACACCCAGGGTACCCAAGAGCTGTTTTCCTCAAATCCCTTGCTTTGGCTCCCCCCACAAGGACCCTGAATCTCAGATAAGCAGCGGTCTGGTGCCCCTCACCATATTAGCCCCTGTGGTCCTCGAGTCTTGCTCAACTACATAAAGAAAAGACTTGCGTTGCAGACTCAGCCCTGGCCACTGTCAGAGCTACAGGGACCCTCACTGCAGAGGCAGCTGTAGCCCCTGTCACAGATGCGGGGCTGAGTGGCTGGACCGGGCAGTGAGTGGACGAAAGACCCCACAAGGATCTTCACCTTGACGCCATCCCCATGGCCCCCAGGCCATTTCTCAACAGAAAGCAAAATCTGTGACCTGACCCACAAGCATGGCACAGCTGGCTTTTCTAGAAACAAGTTCTGCTGCTGATGTGAATTAGTGCACAGCAACCACAAGAACTGCAGCCTCGGGGTCCCTGCCACCACCATGCTTCCTCTCCCACGGAGCCCTCCTGCTGCGGCTCCCCAGGCCAGCACTCCCGTCACAGGCAACAGCAGAAACGCGCAGCCACCTGCAGAGGACACAGCAGTCTCTCCTGCTGCCCGCACTGGCTTTTCTGGCTGCTCCATGAACCTCAGGGTCTTGGAAGTTCCTTGTTGCCTGTATCTGGAATGTTATCCCCCCAGATACCCTCATGGATCTCCCCTACTTTCTTCAAGTCACCTTCTCTGGGAGGCCTTCCCTGGCCACCCCATTTTACCTTCACTGGTACAACCAATCCCTTGCCATGCTCAGATTTTTTCAAATTGAGGTATAATTTCCCTTGATGAAATTCTCTGATCTCAAACGTACTGTTCCATCAGTTTTGATGAATGCATATCAAAATGCATGGCATTTCCATCCCGTCAAAGTTTCTGTGTGCCCTGCCCAGCCAACCGCTTTCTCCCCCAAAGCAACCACTATTCCTATTTCAGATCACTGTGTCTATTCTAGAATTTCATATATATGGAATCATTTGGTACATATTTTTGTGTGTGTCTGGCTTCTTTCATTCAGAAAAAAAATACTGCAAAAATTCATCCGCGTCATTTTATGTATGAGTAGACTGTCTCTTTTGATTGGTGCGTAGTGCTGCATGTGTGGATATATAACAGTTTGTTGATCCATTTGCCTGTTCACGGATGTCTGGATTTTGTTCCATTATGAATAAAGCCAATGTGAACATTCTGGTACAAGACTCTTACTGAATAACTATTTTCATTTTTCCTGGAAAATACCTACAATTCCTGCTTCAGTTTTCTCCATGGCACTCATCACCCTCCAAAGTACTAAATATTTTACTTTTTGGTTTATGGTATGTCTCTTTCTACTAAAAAGTAAGCAGGAACTTTTGTGTTTGGCTGACTGCTGTATCCTTAATAAGCAGTATCTAGCCCATGGTAGAGGCTCAATAAATGTTTAATGGATTAAAGAAAGAAAGAAGGAACGAATGAACATCCTTTCCAGATCCCAACTCTGTCAAAGGCTATTGGCAACGCCCTTGGGTATGTTCCTTCTGTTGGCCATCTGGCCATTTCACCATGTCAGGAAAAGAAAGTCCGCTCCATCATAGCAGACTCACCCCGACATCGGAAACCCCAAGGGGGCTCTGCTGTCCTGCTATTCCTGTTCAGAGGAAGAAAATCCCCAGCTGGGAGGATCTGCTCGGGGTGTGCTGGCTCTCTCCCCCTCCCGGCCGAGGCAGTGCCCGTGCTGATGCCTGGCAATCCTCAGTCCCAGGGCTGGGGACAGGCCGCTGCTGCCCCTGACCCAAGCCCCTCTGCTGCCTTGAGTGGATTAAACTGTCAAGTTTCCAGGTGTTTGCAGAGCAACATGGGAACCGCAGACAGTAATGTGGTCTTATTTATTACAACATAACCACTTCAGCAAGTCACTGGATTCTGAAAACACAGAACAATTTTCAGCCCTGTGGGGATTTCTAGGACATGATTTCCATAAAAGTTAAATATTGATGAATGTTATCTGCCAACTTCCCCGCTCCCTGCCCCTTCCCAGGAGGGAGAAAAGGGAGGAGAGGATCAGGGAAAGCGAGGCAGAAAGAAAAGGAGAGAGCGATGATGAGGAATCGTTTCAGTCAAATGGAGGGCATGTTAAAGGGGGAGCCGGCTCTGTGTTTATCCTCAGACAGGGTGGACACTGCGTCGAGGCCAACATCGTACCCAGCCAGAGCCTGGGTGGCCAGGATTGGGGCTCAGGGTGCTGAGGTCCAGGCTGTGCTGGGGATGGGGCTGGGCCCGAGGCCTGGGGGCACTCAGCTGGAGCCACCGAGTCTGGCAAAGGCAGGGCCCTGTGGGAGGTGGTGACGGAGGGTGGTGGCAAAGGAATGACATTCCAACAGGTAAGGAGTAAGGTCTGAAGTCAGGGCCCCTAACAAATTGGACCATCTGGGCCTCAACTGCTCCATCTTTCTCAGTTTTTCCAGAAATAACCAGAGTTACATAGATTTCAGAGCTCACAGAAGGCGAAACTGAGATTCAGAGGCAGGAGGTAAACTGATTTCCAGCCCATTAGGGTTAGTGGGAACAGAAGCCAACCTTCTGGACCTCCTCTGTCCACAGCTTTGCCATTCCACCACACTCAACTCCTTTGGAGGCAAGCATGTAAGTGTGATGGAATTTCCTGGGAAAACAGGATGGAGGTTTTAGCTCGGACTAGTTTCTTGCCTTTAGAAAAGTTCCCCTCACTCCAGAGCCGGGTTTGGACATTAAAGATACAAAAAAGGAGAGGAGATGCCCTTTGAAGGAGGCTACTGGGAGGTCCCCATCTGAAAGGGCAGACTTCTGCTTTCAGGCAAATGTCAAGTTGACAGAAAATGCCTCCCCCAGTACTGAAACTGAGGGCTGTGTTTCCCTCTGGCCTGGTGCTCCTGGGGTCTGACTACAGAGTGGGGGGTTGTGTTTTAGGGAGAGGCAGCCACTGGGAGTTAGAAACAGCCTGTAGTCAGGAATCCCTGGTTTTGAATCCCATTTGTGTGACTGTTGACAAACCACTGGGCATCTCTGAGCCTCGGTTTTAGAATCTGTAAAAGGGGCACAGCTGAATGATGAAGGGCTCTGGAGTCAGACAGGAAGACTACGTTAAGATGGATTGAGTCTTGATTTCTCCACCTCTGAGGAGGATTTGAGGACTGAATGAAATGCACTTAAGGTGGCTTTCAGAGAGCAGACACTCAGCAACTTGGCTGGGTCTGAGTTTGGGTGGGGCTAAATGCATGGGTAGGGTTAGGGGCAGGGGCTCTGTCCCCTCCCTCAGCATCTATTATTTTCCACGTAAAGGGCTTCCTTACCAATCTCCATCCAAATTTCCAGCCTCAAAAGTGCTGGCAGCCTGAGAAGAGCAACTCTAAATAGGCACTGTAATATCTACCCCGTGGATGTGAGAAAAGGCCAAGAAAGGTTGTCTGGGGCAAATACCAGGTAGGAAGCCCAGCTATGCTGGCCCCAGTGTCTCCATGTGGATGTTCTCCTGCATGGATGTTCCTCAAAGATCTGAGCCCCCAGACAGCCGTCCTCTCAACCCACCCCCAGACCCCTACATTCGAAGCCAAACATCCAATCAGAAAGAAGCGTGTGTGAAAGTCTGTATGCCATCGTGATCCCAGGTGCCTGGATTTCCGCAGGCCTGGGAAAGGACTGGCCCCTCATCCTAGGGAGATACACATCCCACACAGCAAAGGAACTAGGGGCAGCTGATTAATAATCATCATAATCAGTTTCTGGAACACTTGCTACTTAAAAAAGATAAATTATGAAACTCTTTCATGATCACAAACCACCAAATCCTCATCACCACCTAATGAAGTCTTGTCATCTCCCCAACACAATTTAGCAAATGAGGAAACTAAGGCTCAGGGAATACCTGATTTGACCAGAATCACAAAATGAGAAAGTGGCAGAGCTGGGATCTGAACTCAGATCACTGAGACTTGAAAGCCTTCCTTCCACCATCCTAAGAATAATAAATCTAGGAGAGTCACTTGCCAAAATGTATCAAATGTCTTAAAATTATACATATAAAATGTACATACCCTTTGACCTTGGAATTTCATATTTGATAACACATCCCAAGGAATTAATTATGAATATGCTCAAAGGCTTATCTTCAAGGATATTTAAAGCAGCATTGTTTATGATGCCAAAAAAAGGAAACAGCTGAAAAAAAAGTCCCACTGGAGACGATGGAATGTATCTGCCTCCATGAAAGCCAGAGCAAGGCAAGGAAAAATGCTCATGACCTATTAAATGAAAAAAAGGGAACAAATATACATGTAAAGAAAGAATCAATTTTTGTAAATCAAATCCCATATACATCTATATAATAAAAGACCAAAAGGATGTACACTAATAACCAAAAGGATGTTACCCATTGTTTTATCTAAGGTGGTAGAACTACAGGTGAAATTTTACTTTATTTTTGCATTTCCCAATTTTCCAAATTTTCTAAACTAGATGTGAGCTATCTTTGTAACCAGAAAACAAACAATAAATGTTCTTTTATTAAAAAAGCCATACAGTACAATATCAACAGGTTTACTACAGACTTTTTACAAGAATCTAAAGCAGCCCCATATCAGTCACCCACTGGAATAATATTCAGCAGCATTTTGGCAAAGGGAAAACTCTTAATATCTAGAGTTAATACCACAAACCCCTGAGACCCTTGCAGATCCAACCCTTGATAAAGACATGAAATTGTTGGCTCATGGAGGCAACGAGTCCATACAGGATAGCCGGCATCCATGTGGATCCCAGTGGATTTATCAAGAACAGCTGCCCAGCAGAGAACAAACAGGCCGCATGTTAACATACCCATTTTCATCTCACAGGTGGCCAGAAAAGTCAATGGGAAAACATCCAGGTCATTAATGTTCTGCATGAGAACTTACAGCCCCAAAAAAGGCTGAAAGAGGGCAAGAAAGGATAACCGCTCTCTCCCTCCTTCATCCTCTCCCTCCAATGCCTCAGTAGATCACTAACAGTTGCTGGAGAACAAACCTCAGCTCACACAGCATCGTAACTGGTAGCGCTTCACAAATTAGTAACCTGTCTGCTGATGCTATTAGATTTCACTCATCATCCCCATTACTGAAATGCACACTCCCACAAACGGTCTCTCTACCACACACAAATATCAGGCTTCAAAATTAATGACCCCAGATCTGAATTGGTATCGATGAAAATATCTAAGCTCCCAGTCTGTTCATTCTCACCTTACATTTAAATGAGGGAGGCGACAGGATCTTGGGGGCAACTGAGAATGAGCAGGTTTCCATCCACCTCCAATACAATCGCAGAAAATTAGACAAGATCATTTTACTGGGTTTTAAAAACACATTACATTGGTCAAGTCCTCTTGTTGGCAGAGAGTCAAATAATTAAGATGCTGATTTTGCCCAAAATGTTATTTCTCTGTCAAACCACACTCTCGGAGCTCCCCAAATCCATTTTCACAAACTAGCAAAAAACAGTAGAGATTTTCAGCTGAGGCCACAAATAAATCTCAGATGGTGCTCAAAAGTAGGGGTGCTGCAGAGAGGGCTCCCCCTTTCTTCCCACTTTCAAGCCTCACCTCCCACATCTGCTGCTCCCAGCCCCACTGCCGGCCAGCTCTAATTAAGCCCCTAG
>PVKY010006158.1:0-16330 GCA_004027775.1 Bradypus variegatus
CAGTTACAGGGAGCGGGGAGCAGAGCTCAGGGCTTTCCTCCCGCCACCTGCAGCTCCATCCGTCTTGGGGCTACACTCGCTTATACTGTCTTAACTTCACAATTCCTTCTAGAAATCTTAGCCCAACAGAATGGCGTACGAGGCAAGGTCCACCTCGCCCGGCATCGGAGCGGAGTATAAGAGGGTGCATTTGCAGCTGGGCGGCCACAGCTGAGTGACGAGCTCCAATGGCCACGAGAAGTCCAGAAATAATCAGAGCGGCTCACAGAGATCGGGCACCTCTGGCGCGGCAGGCGGCAAGCAGCGCACCGTGGTGCACCGAACAAAGATGATGGTGGTGATGATGGTAATACTTTGCCTCTTCATCCTTGGCAGAGAATTTTCCCCTGGATGTGACACGGCAGGAGAGAAAGCAGGAGGGACCTGAGGCCCAGGGGACTTCGATGCGTCAGCTCCTCCACGAGGGCCCCCACCTTGGCAGGAACGGCCCCTCCGAGCTGACCCGGATCTCCCCGGTCGGCCTGTCGTCAGGCTCGTCACGGCTGCCCCGCGGCCACGGTGACTCCGAGCTCTACGCTCCCGGGCGGTCCCGGGCTGGTCCCCTGCTCCGTTTATTTACTCCCCCACCAGTCCCAGGACACCAGCACTTCAATTCCTCCCCACTTCCCAGGGTAGGAGGCAGAGTGGCACCCAGTAATTTACTCGACTCCCCAGCTGGGAAGCGGGAGGGGTGTAGGGGTGTGTGTGTGTATTGCGGGTGGGGGGCAGCCAGGGTTGTACCCCGGATGGACTCAGCCTCAGAGCCCAGGCTCTGAACTACTAACCATACGAAAGAAATACCCAAAAACATGCCATAACTTGACTTTAAAAAAACAAAGGCAAATATAAAATATGCCAGTAAAGCTCCTGTAAAAACCCAGCTTACTGAGATACAATTCACACGCCATTCGATTTGCCCATTTACAGTCTACACTTGGGTGGTTTCTGTGCAACCAACACCACTATCCAATCCCAAAACGTTTCATCACCACAGAAATCAGCCCAGTGCCCTTTAGCAGTCACTCCTCATTGCCTCCTGCCCCACCCCTGCTAACTACGAATCAGCATTCTGTCTCTATGGATTCGCCTATCCTGGTCATTTCATGTCAAGAATATCATACAATATGCGACCTTTCAAGACTGGTTTCCTTCATGTCATACTACAGCTTCAAGGTTCACTCATGTCACAGCACCTGCCAGAACTTCATTTCTTCTAACGGCCAAACGATATCCCATTGTACGGCCGGACTGCATTTCATTGGTCCACTCATCAGTTGATGGACATTTGGGTTGTTTCCACTTTTTTGCGTGGCTATTATGACAATGAGCTAGAAACATTCGTGTACAGCTTGCCTGTGGACATGTGCTCTCATTTCCCCTGGGTTTATACGGCACAGGCTCCTTTGTATAACCAAGTAACGTCACAGACTCTCCTCCCAGGTAAATTCTCTCTCTGGCTCCTCTGCACGGGTCAGGTGGAATAACCCTCCGGTCTCCTCCAGCGTGGCCCCAGCACTTTCTCAGATGTAGTCAATCTACTCTTTGAGCAGTGGGAGATTATTTTTTTGCTCATTTCAGAGTGAGAACAGCCGAGGCCCTGAGAGGGGGTCTGCCCCAGGTCTGAGGCCGAGAAGAGGGGCTGGGATGACCTCCGGAGAGTGGTCCTGGCCAAGGGCTGCTGTACCCAGACAGACGGGCAGACGCCTCCCCATCCTCCGTGAATGCGGCTCCCTGTGCCGCTGAGAACGTGGCGTTCCCGGCTCCCAACGCTCCCGGACGGCGTCTCATTAATTACACCCTCAGCGAACCAGCCGCCCTTGGAGCTGCATCTTAATTAGTGCCCCCGCATAGCCGACCCTCCATTTGCACAGGAGCTCTTTGTCGGCTCTTGTGTCTCTTCAGACTTTTTAAGCGCGGATCAATGGGACGCTGTAAGGCTGGCTTGTTCCACTTCCCAGTTCAGGGGAGCAGGACGGGGTCGTTATCCGTGGTCTGGGGAGCCCACTCCTGGCATAGCTCCTCCACCCCTCGGCCAACAAGAACCCCCTTTGATGCAGCAGGATGGAGCTCAGCTGTCGCTGTCCGGCCTATGTGTGTGGGGGGGGGACAGCGTTTCAAGAGCCTGCTCTGTGCCCAGCAGGCAGACCTGACAGCATCAGGCCTCTCTCCCCTGCTCGTATCTGCCCTTGGCTCCCACCTCACCTGCTGGGCCTGGCCCCTGGGCCTCTGTGATTTCCTCCCCTGCTCCCCGGCTCCCCGACCCCACCGTCCAGCCGCTGGGGCCCCTTGCATGCCTTGAACATGCCAGAGTCTTTGCAGACGCTGATCCTTCTACCCGAATGCTTTTCCCCAGGGCCCGCAGGGGTCCTCGCCTCCCTGGGGTCTCCTCCAGGACCCCCTCCCTGCAGCTCCCCCCATGCCGCTCCCTGATCTCATCTCCACAGCTCCGACCGGCAGCTGAGAAGCTTGGGGCAGTGTCCGCGCCCCACGCTGGGAGGGCAGGCGCTGTGGCTCTGTTGTTCATACTCCGTCTATCCCCAGGTCCCAGAGCCGTGGCTGCTCAGGGTCGGCGCCCAACAAACACCAGGTGAATGGAGGAAAAAGAGACTGCCCACGGGTCTCTCTAGTTCAAGGTCCTAAAAGCATCTAGGGGAGGGGAATTTGAGGGCATGAAGCTTTTTGAAGGAAGACGATCATAAAAGGACTTCCCTCAGATTAGAAGGTGGTCCAGAATCAGGAGGAAGAGGGTACTTGGTCTGCCTGCTGAGGAGACCCCTGCAGCGGCGCAGGGACCATGCCACAGGAGGGACGGCGGGCTCAGGTGTCAAGCTGCACGTCCCCTCCCTGTGATGGTCGTGGGGAGGGGACAGACACCCCGAGGAGTGTGTTCTCCCTGCTCGGGAGGAATGGGAGGTGAGGGCCACGATTCAGCGCGTTCTCGGAGAGAAGGGGATGGCTCAGCTCTGCACGCCCGGATCTGAGAGGGAGACCTGGCGATGAGCACCTGGATGCCACAGTGCAACCGGCGTCCCGACTGGTGGCTGTGGCGGCGCTGCTCTGTTCCGATTGGCCGGAGCCCGTGCCAACGTGGCCAGTAAAGGGTTTAACAATTGCCCGTTTGTACCCCCTGAATGGAAAATGGAAGGCATCCAGCACAACGCAGAGGTCCCTGTACATCCCAGGTGCCCCGGGCTAGGCCACGGTGACCCAGTCATCTCCTGCTGGGAGCGGCCCAGCAGTCACCTTTTTAATGAGATTCGTCCGCAGGCGTCCTTGGCAGAGCCGGGAAGTCAGAATACAAAGGTGGTGGCCTTGCTGAAATGACCTACAAGGACACGGGCATGTGGCTTTTAAACCGCAGAGGCCTGTGCTAACCATGTTAATCACAGGAAGTTAAAACCAAGCCTCATTTCTCTTCCTGCTTGCAGCTACGCGTTCCTGCCAGAAGTGACCACTGGAGAATCACAAGCTCAGGACGGTAAACCATTTAACAGATCAATCCTGGGTTGCTGCGGCTCATCACGAATGGTGGCTGAGCAAATTTCCCTCCCTCCCTGAGGCCATCTGCCAACAGCTCTGTGGGCTTGCAGCGACAGACCAATAATTCTGGGTTCTGACACTACAGGGAAATCCAACTCCCACCTCATTTACTTCCAATTCATTCACAGTGCAAACTGGGGTAGAGGAGACAAACTTTACTTATCTGTCAATTTGCTTCTAATGCAAGATGGAGATTCTATTCCAAAATGTGCATGTAAACAAGAAAGCCATTCGATTTAAGAAGGCATGAATCTGCAGAAGGTCCAGCCCCATAACCGAGTTATAAATCGGAGTTTCCATTGGGGGGGCCCAGGGAATATCAGGCATCAACTTGACCGAGAAATGTCGATATGTTTTTGCAACTTGGCCAAGAAAGGAGGCAGCTGAGAAATGCATCCTTCATTTTTCCAAAGTATAAGCTTTTTCACTGTTTTCCATACTCTTATATGACTTAAGTATACGCAGACATTACTACGATAGGTCGAGAGTGTTTTGATCAGTCCTGAGGGAAGGGGCAGCTCTGGCAGAGGAGGCAAAAGTGGCACCCGGGTTCCGCGTGCCCCCTAGAATGCTCTCTTGCCCACGGGACACCCCTGGTTGAGCGACATCCCCTGTGTGTGTCCATTCGTGGACCTGCTCTCCTTCCCGGGAGGAGCCCGCATCCCAGCCCCTGGCGGTTAGACGTGGGCCTCCCCTCTGCTTCTCTCTCCCTGACCACACCCTCTATGACGGCGGGGTCACAGGACGGTGGGAGCCCGGGTCACCCGATGGAGAAGCATGCAGCCAACCTGCAGGGCACTCTGCAGGAGTGAGAGCAAGACCCACTGGCTATGGCGAACCACTGAAACCCCAGCGTTTGTCTGTGGTGGGAGCCAGCAGTCTGTGTCCAGACGAATCGCCCAGAGAGGCCACGCTGGCGTCCACCCTGCCCAAGGGAGTGTTCCAGGAAACACACTCACGTTTAAGTCTGCTGGCCTGAACTGAGTGGTGGCCGCTGCCAGGGGCACTGCTGTTTCAAAGACAACCGGGGGGAGGCGAGTGTCAGGGGCGTGAATGACCAACAGCCCTGGGCCACTGGGGCGAGGGCTTTGGGTTGTGAGCACAGAAGCATTCTCTGGATAACTCAAGCAAAAGGGAATTTAGTGGAAGGATCTTGGGCATCTCGGAACAGATGGCACTGGAGTCAGGAACAGGACTGCGAGCATGTTCCGGCTGGGGCAGCCAAGGTCACCCTACCTTGGGGACACGCAGGGGAGGGAATGCCAGCCGCGGCCCTGGGCCTCGTGCCAGCCTTCAATCGAAACAGTCCACTTGGCGTGGCCTGGGTGGCCTGCCTATTGCAGGCGGTAGTGAGGGAGCGAGGTGGGGGTTTGGGATGTACCCAGCCTCTCCGTGGATGGGGTCTGGGGCACAGCCACAGCCCCGTTTCCCAGGTGTTCTCCGGGGTGGGGGCCAGAGGCCCTGGCAAAGGCAGAGTCCACTCCCAATCTGCGGGCTGCCCCAGCAGGCCAGAGAGGCCACACACCAGACCACTGACCAGTGCCACCGCAGATACTGGCATGTACATTTCCCCCTTCGTCACCACCTGTCAAAATCTGTCAAAAAACACTATGAATCCGACTCAACTGTGCTGTGCCTCCAGCACGTAATTAACGGGTGAGAGCACTCCCTGGAGGCAGAGACCCGCCACCCGAAGCACGAGACTTGGCGTGTCACCATCCCACCACCGTGTCTCCCACAGAGATGCTGGGAGATTCCCGAGTTACTTGGTGAAGGGCGTAGGAGCCCACCTGGGACACGGCAGGGTCTACACAGATACTCCTGCATCTGCTGTCTTATTATCATTGAAGGAGATGCTGTCTCTGGATCAATTCGGAAGCTGATGGAAGACGTGCCCCTGTGGGGAAAGGCCTGGGGCCTGGCCCTGGTGAGCTGTGGCATGGGGGCCCACCCAGCAGCCGGTGCCAGAGCAGAAAGGTGGAAACGAGGTGGAACCTGGCGCCACCTCGCTGTCGGAACGCAAACCCGGGCGGTGCACCTCCGCAGCTGCAGTCCAACCAGGGCCCGTGCCAGGCCTTCCCCAGGGAGTCCTCTGTGCTTTTCCCTCCACCCTCCAACCCTTAGCTCCCCAGGGGGCTGTGGCGTCTATGCTGGGGGCTGAGTCAGGCTGCAGTACTTTCTAAATAGCATTACGGATACACAACTCACCTCCTGCACAATTCCCCCCTTTAAAGTGTTCCATTCAAGGATTTGTAGTGTACTCACAGATACGTGCAACCATCACCACAATTGACTTTAGAACATTTTCATCACCCTAAAAGGAAATCCCATACCCCTCCCCTAGCCCTAGTAATTCTCCAATCCTCCCCAGCCCGAGCAACTGCTAATCTCTATTCTGCCTCAACAGATTTTCTGATCTGGACGTTTCATAGAAATGGAATCATACAATATGTGCCTTTTGTGTCTGGCATCTTTTACTTGGCATAAAGTTTTCAAGGCTCAGCCGTGTTGTAGCATGGACCAATACTTTGTTCCCTTTTGCTGCCAAATCATTGCATGCTCTTTAGTTGATGGCAGCATTACTGAGCAGGGATTGTTAACTAAAATGGCTGTATCAACGAATAATTGCCAAGTGCCAGGCACACTGCTTATTGCATACATTATTCCAACTGAAATAATGCCCACGGAGGCTGGGCAGGCAAAACAAAGAAGTGAAGCAGATCCAGTAGAAAGAGAGCAAAACTGAGTTTATTCCCTGTCTAAACAGGCAGGGATCCAGGCTCCACTCAGTTCCACTGAGGGCGACCTTGTGAGAATGTGGGCCTCGGGGTGCCAGAGCGTCTGATTCTTTCAAGAGTAGTCAGGAATGTGGATTTATGTGAAATTGCCCAGTTGATTGATATGGACAACAAACAAAATGCATCCAGCTCAATTCAGCCAGAGGACTTCTTCCAGTTAGTCTACACTTATAAAGCAACAAGACAGTTTTAAAATAACCACAGCAGGCTGTGCACACCCCACCGTCAATCTGGGAGAGAGACCAACTCATCCTGGCCTGTCCAAACTGTCCCTGTTTTAGCACTGAAAGTCCCACATCTCAGGAACCTCTTCGGTCTCAGGCAAACTGGCACAGCTGGTCACCTTGCTGGGAGGCCACAAGTCTGTCCCGGGAGGTGCCAATAGCTGAGATACTGTGGCGGCTGCCCCTAGAGAGAATTTATGAAGGAAAGGAAGGAGGGAAGGAAATCTCTCCATTTTACTGACACTTCCTTTTGGGTCCAAGATACCATTCTCTTTCTCTAGCTTCCTTATTTATGAGATCTGAAATTTGACTATTCTTGAGGATATCATTTATCATCACCACCATCACTGCCACCATCATCATCACCACCGCCATCATCATCATCACCACCATCATCACCACCACCGTCATCATCACCACCATCATCACCACCATCACCACCGCCATCATCATCACCACCATCATCACCATCACCACCACCATCATCATCACCACCGCCGTCATCACCGTCATCATTACCACCACTGTCATCATCACCATCATCACCACCATCATCACCACCGCCGTCATCATCATCACCATCACCACCACCACCGTCATCATCACCACCATCACCACCGTCAACAACATCATCCCCGTCACCATCACTGTCAACACTACCAACTCCATCATCATTCACTTCCTCCTCTTCCCTTTTACTGTAAAGACTTTCCAATACAAGGCGTAGTGATGAAGATGGATTCTGCTGTCAGACGACGCATGTGGAGCACTCGCACGGAGCCAGACCCAGTACTCAGCAAATGCCAATAATCATTTATGTGGTATTAAACTCAGTATGATGCAGCAAACTTCAATGACCCAGATTAGCCAAACCAGGACAGCTCCAATGTCCAGAAACTCTTGCTAGTGTTGCCTCTGACTCCCTTTGGTGAGTTCCCCAGGATTATGCCTCTGACTGCCTTTGGTGAGTTCCCAGGATTAAACAACCACATGTTCAGGAGGGTTTTCCACAACTGACAGTGGCTGTATGTGAAAGAATTTCATAAACTGTAGAGAGCTGAGCAGACATCAATGAGGGGGTTATGACTCACGGCTGAGCCTTCAGCCACTCACAGAACCAAGAATGTTCCTAATCCACACCCCTGCAGAATGGGGGTGAAACACGCCACGTCTGGCCTCACACGTGGAGTGGAGCTTGATACTTCTGGAGGTCTTGCAGAAAATGAAGGCACTCTCATTTCCCGTGGTGGCTCTTTAGGACAAACATTTAATAAATAATCTCAATTAAAAGCAGCCCCAAAATTATGGGTGACATTTTCTTTTGCTGACTTTGGAAGTCCCAGAGTGCCCACGTAGACACAGAAGTGTGCCGAGAAATCAGGTCATGGAAAGGCAAATATATACAGTGAATGTGGCAAAGTTCTGTCACGGAAATTTCTACTCAGCCAACTGTGGGATCCCACTGGGACTTTTGTAGCAGGGGAGGCTTTGTTTTATCTGCTGTGTTTCCCAGAAGCGGGTAGTATGATGGGGAGAGGGGCACGACATGGGGGGAAATGCCTTACAAATGATACAGAATGATTTAGAAAAAACTGCAGTAAAATAACATCTATTTTACCCACAGCCTCTTAGCTGGTCTCTCAGCTTCTAGAGTGATTACAGGGAAGGAGAGTGATGTCAGACAGACTGGAGTTCAAGTCTCACGTCTGCTCCTTCCTAGCTGTGTGACCCTGGGTGAGTGACTTCACCCCTGTTTTTTCTCTTTAGGTGAAGTAGTAATAACCCCACCTGAAGCATTCGGGATGGCTGACAGGGACACTGTATGTAAACAGCTTAGCCAAGTGCTAGCAGGTGGTGGGTACTCACAAATGCTGCTTCTACCAGGGATTTCAGGGCATGGAGGACTTTCTAAAAACCTGCTGAGAGAGGGAAGGGCAAGATGGTGGGAAAGAGAGGAATGGAATTTAGTTAGTTCCCTGGAGCAACTAATAAACAACCAGGAACAACTAGTAAATAATCTGGAACAACTGCTGGGGGCAAACATGACTGACCACACATCGTACACCACCCTGGATTGGGTGGAATGGCTGAGATCGCAGCATCAAGTCTGTAAATAAAAACTGCAGAATTGCGCTGGAAGCCCCCTCCTCCCATGGCAGGCTGAGCTATGAGACCTTGCAGTAGGAGAAAGAAGCACTCTCAGAGCAAGTGAATATAGCTCAGCCCAGCTCCAACTGGGGTTTTAATTAACAAATGTGGAGTGCTGATTACAAGCCACAAACATACACAAACCCCTAACAACAGGGCAGAGGCTTTTAGTGATGATTGACTTTAAAGAGCCAGAAAACACCTGTGCCCCGGGAAAGGGGGCCCAGAAGACCAGGTACTCCCTCTGACCAATAGGTGAAACTGGGGCTGTGGACTGGCTCTGAAAGGAGGCTTTCTTGCCCTTTTTCTCTCTCTAAACCTGAGTGGTTCAGTGGAGAGAGCCTCAGCCATTTTCAAGTTTGCAGCATTCTGACCCAGACAGGGGTGGAAGTAACAGAGTAAGAGAGAAAGGAGCAATTCAAATGCAGAAGATAACTCTCTAGGGGGTGTATCTTCCCTAAGAGGAAGGAGGTGGGGCCTCAGCTCTATTGCCACCTTCCCTTCAGAATTCAGACCCCAGACTCCAGGGGGGGGGACAGCAAAAACAGAAACTAAAGGGGCCACACCTCCTTACACCAGTCGGGAGTGACAGGCTAACAGGCCTGCTGGGCAGGTTAGGAAAAGCACAGCGGCTTGAGGCCTCACAGGAAAGTCTGTCAATCTTCTAAGATATACACTCAGGGGAACTAAAAAGTGAATATAACCCCATTCTGAGATCTGAACCCATTTTGGTCTGGGAAAATCTGATTGGGGTAACCAAGGAAACCAGATGCCCAGACAACACAAAACTACAAAGTACACTAGGAAAAATGAAGATATGACCCGGAGAAAGGAACAAACTTACAGCTCAATTAAGATACAGTTGAGATATTGTTTCACTTTAATAAAACAATCAAAGATTTTCAAAGCCATATGCTAAATAAATTCAAACACCAAATCAATGAGTTCAGGGAAGATATGGCAAAAGAGATGATATAAAGAGAATACTGGGTGAACATAAGGTAGAAATTGAAAGTTTGGAAAAACAAATGGCAGAATCTATGGAAATGAAAGGCACAACACAAGAGATGAAAAACACAATGGAGACATACAATAGCAGATCTCAAGAGGCAGAAGAAAACACTCAGGAACTGGTGACTAAGACATCTGAAAGCCTACACACAAAAGAACAGATAGGGAAAAGAAGGGAAAACAATGAGCAATGTCTCAGGGAACTGAATGACAACATGAAGCACATGAATATACCTGTCATGGGTGTCCCAGAAGGAGAAGAGAAGGGAAAAGGGGCAGAAGCAATAATAGAGGAAATAATTAATGAAAATTTCCCATCTCTTATGAAAGACATAAAATTACAGATCCAAGAAGCGCAGCATACTCCAAACAGAATAGATCTGAATAGACATGTGCCAAGATACTTAATAATCAGATTATCAAACATCAAAGACAAAGAGAGAATCCTGAGAAAAGCAAAAGAAAAGCAATCCATTACATGCAAAGGAAGCTTGATAAGACTAAGTGCAGATTTCTTAGTAGAAACCACAGAGGCAAGAAGAAGTGGTGTGATATGTTTAAGATACTGAAAAAGAAAAAACACCAACCAAGAATCCTATATCTGGCAAAACGGTCCTTCAAATATGAAGGAGAGTTTAAAATATTCTGACAGACAGACAATGAGAGAATTTGTGAATAAGATACCTGCTCTATAGGAAACACTAAAGGAAGCACTGCAGACAGATAGGAAAAGACAGGACTGAGAGGTTTGGAACACAATTTTGGGTGATGGTAACATAACAATGTAAGTACACTGAATAAAGATGACTGTGAGTATGGTTGAAAAAGGAAGGTTAGGAGCATATGGGACACCAGAAAGAAAGAGAAAAGATAAAGACTGGGACTGTAAAACTCAGTGAAACCTAGAGTGTTCAACAATTGTGATAAAATGTACAAATATATATTTACATGAAGGAGAACAAAATGAATGTCAGCCTTGCAAGGTATTACAAATGGGATGGTATTGGGGAAAAATATAATCAACGCAAACTAGAAACTATAGTTATCAGAAACATGGTATTATGCTTCCTTTAACTGGACAAAGGCAATATACCAAAGCTAAATGCCTATAAGAAGGTGACATAAGGGAGGAGTATGGGACTCTTGGCATTGGTGATGTTGCCTGACTCTTTTACTCTACTTTAGTTTAATTCTATCTTTCCTTTCGTTGCCTTTTAGCTGCCATTTTTTCCTTTTTCTTTTGTCTCTCTACCTTCTTTGACTCTCCCTCCTATTTTGTGGAAGAAATGGAGATATCCTTATATAGACAGTGGTGATGGTGGTGAATGCATAAATATGTGATTATTTTACAGGGAACCATTGTTTACTTAGGCTAGAATGTATGGTGGGTGAACAAAACCATCGTAAACAAAAAAAAGAAGGTTGATCAAGAAAACTTGAGGGCACTATATTGAATGAAATAAGGCAGACATATAAGGACAAATATTGCATGCTCTCACTGATATGAACTAATTATAATATGTAAATTCATAGACACGAAATATAAGTTACCAAGATATAGAATGAAGCTAAAGAATGGGGAGCGGTCACTTATTATGAGCAGAATGTTCAACTAGGGTGAACTTAAATGTTTGGAAATGGACAGGGGTGATGGTAGCACGTTGTGAGAATAACAGTGCTGAAAGGTGTGTGAAGGTGGGGGAAAGGGGAAGCTCAGAGTCACGTATGTCACCAGAAGGAAAGCTGGAGGTTAAATGATGGGAATGTATAAAACAGTGAATCTTGTGGTGGACAATGTCTGTGATTAACCATACAAATATTAGAAATTTCTTTCATGAACTAGAACAGATGTATGACACTATAACTGGAAGTTAATAGTAGAGGGGTATATGGAGAAAAAATGTACCTGTTGCAAACTATGTACTACAGTTAGTAGTATTTTAACCTTCTTCCATCAATAGTAACAAATGTACTACACCAAAACTAAGAATCAGTAATGGAGGGGGGTGGTTAGGGGTATGGGAGGATTTGAGTTTTCTTTATCTTTCTTTTCTGGAGTAATGAAAATGTTTTAAAAATTGAAAAAAATTTATTGTGTTGATGGATGCACAGCTGTATGATGGCACCATGGGCAACTGACTGCACACTTGGGATCTTTGGATGATTGTGGTCTGTGAACAATCTCAATAAAATTAAAAAAACAAACAAAAATCCTGTTGAGAACAGCAGCAAGAGTGAATGAGAGCCCTGAGCTCTCCAAGGACCCAGCAGCCCAGACAGAGCTTGAATCTCCCTGTGCCACCATCTGAGAGTGGGGACAATGGGGGGAGTGGAGATGGTGGGGTGGGGAGGAGGGCTAGGGGTGGGTATGGGGGGTGTTCCAAAGGCCTCCTCTTCACCCCGCGGGTGAGGGAAGTCCTGCCGAGGGGCGCTGGCATGGCTGAGCACCTGACACCGGACAATGGACAAAGGACATGGATAGAATAAACTCACAGCCTGGGGTGGGAGGACCCCCTGGCATGCAGGGCCACCCAGGGGCTGCACTCGGGGGCAGAGTGAGTCAGCAGGGGCTGTGGGAGGCGGGCTTCGTAGTGACCAGTGGTGGGGTGCCCCTGGTTCTGCGAGAGGCTGGGACAGGCTTGCAGGAGGAATTCCGTGGGCCGGCAGGGAGGCGAGCCAGCTGGTGGGGGCAGCTGGTCTTGCTGACGGGGCACTGCCGCGTGAGGGCCTTTCCCGCTGGGCAGGGCCTAGCTGGCAAGAGCAGGGAACTCACGGCTGAGCCTTTGGGGCACTGACGGGTTCACAGATGCCCAGTCAGCCCCTCGACCGCCAGGTTCTGGCCCCGGGCTCTCCAGCTCAGGCTGTGGGGCAAGGAGACGCAAATGCATGCCAGGAGCACACCTGTGTTGGGGCCACCACCTGGGGAGCCCCGGGGCTCAGGGGTTCTCTTTCCACCCAGAAACAGAACTGCAGGGAGCTGAGGGTGCCTGTACTTGCTGCTGCAACCCCAGGGGTTGTAAACTGCCGCAGGCTGCTCTCAGCCGATGGAGCTCTGCGGGGGCTCAGGTGAAACCTGGGGGCAGTGGCCCCTGGAAGGTGACATGCATCTCTCCACAGGTGGGCTGGGAGGGCACAAAACGCTTTCCATGAAATCAGTGGTTGTGCTGATTTTGACCTTTTCCAACTCCCTGACAAAATCTGGATGGAGGCAAAAAACCAACCAAACCAAACCAACTCATTCCATCTAGCTGTTCTTATACTGTTATAAAGCAAAATACCAAGATTAATTCTCATTGAAATCTGCACCCACCGAAGGTTCTTGAAAATGTAGGCCCATTAACAATTCTCTTTTATTTTTACTCTCAAGAATGTTTCCTATGCAGAACCATCGGCTCAGGTGATTCTCTGCACTTGGGCGCAGCAGGGATTCTGTAAACTTTCTGACAACTTTTCTGCCATCCTTGCCTCCCCCATTACAGGGCACGAGGCAGTATCTTAGACAGTTCGTTGTTCAGAATCTTGTAACATTTCATCAGCAATGTGGCTGAGATGATGCCAGGGACATATTTGTAAGTGGATTTTAGGTCCGCTCAGAGCGAGAGCTTTAAACTACTTGCTCTGAGTAGCTCGATCCCTTGTCATTTTTGTGGGCGGTGTTTACCTGCAGCAGCCCAGCATTTTCCACAGGCAACGCGGACTGCTTCTGCTGCACTACCCCCTGGCAGTGATACTTCACGGAGGAAGGATATGCTGCTCGTCTATTCATTTCCTAACCAATGTCGCCTTTCCAAGGCCCCTCCTGAAGGAAAGGAAATGAAAGTGGCACGGTGAACCTCACGCCACTGCTGACAGTCACTCCCGGCTCCGGCACCCTTAGTCAAAGCAGAAAGCAAAAGCCTTAGTTTGGTGCTAAAATGACAGCACCAGGAACACTGATGAAATGTAGCCCCGTTGTCTGAGGGTCCCCTGTAAACTACACTGATGGCTGAACACTAGACAGACAGTTGCTCTTCCCCAGGAACTAAGGACAGTGGGTGTCCCTCGGTTTGCCAGCACCTTCAGGAAGGCCCGCCGAGTACAGCTGGGCAGGTGTTGCACTGCACGAGGACTCCACACCTAAGGAGGTGCCATGGGCCACAGATGCCACAGATTCTCTGGCAGAGGGGGACATCGGGTGTTATATGAAAGGGCGCCTCTTTCTAATTTGCACAAAGACACTGCTGGGTGGTGTGGACCTGCTTCACGACGTAACAGATTAGGAAGGGGCAGCACAGGAATATTTTCCAAGCAGTCTCGCCTAAGATAGAGAGGCACTGAGGTCTAAATCAAGCCCAGCCTCCTTACTTTTCCACTGCATTAGCGAAGGACGTGCTGACTCATGCTCACTCCTTAAATTCAGAGCCGAGAGCAGCAGCTGACACTGTGGGCGCCCAGTAAGTATTTGTCATGTGAATGAACGATGGAAGTTCTGTACGCGAAACTAACAGCTATGGTTTGTCGGCTTCTGCCCTTGGCCATTTTCTCATTACTCCAAGAATATTCATTATTGAACATGAATGTGTTTTGGGCTGAGGGCGTGACGTGAAGGATTGAATAATAAGTCCCACTGTAAAGAGGGTTCTAGCTGGAGATTTAAACAAATGAATAAAATTCCCTGCTCCTAGGTAGCACACTCACTTCATAAAGAACCATCTGGTCAGCAAGACTACATTTCTGGGTGAGAATCCGGGATTATAGATTGTCCCTAAACAACTCTATTACTATTTAGTTATTGCAGCTGTCTCATTTTTCATAAACTAGGTCAGTGTTCCTTAAACGTTTTCATCTTAAGAATCCCTAAAAAGCTTTTGTCTATGTAGGTTACACCTGTCAATATTTATTGTTTTAGAAATTAAAACAGAAGTGATTTTAACACTCGAGCACACAAACACACACTCCATTAGCTGCCAGTGACGGCCTGTGAGTAGAGGGGAGTGATAAAGGCAGATGACGTCACTGTACTTTGGGGAGTCTGTAGTCCTTGCATTCTGGAAACCAGGCCCTGTGTAAGGGAGCCCCCCACCCCCTTCAAATCGGGGCTGGTCAGTGCAACAAAAGAAGGCAGCAGAATCGATGGTGTGGCAACGGCTGAGTCCTCAGAGGTTTGCAGCGTCTGCTGGGGCTCCTGGGCCACTGCTCTGGGGGCACCTGCCTCTGTGTCCTGAGGCTCCCCAAGCAGCTGTCTGGAGCTACCATGGGTGCGGAGCTGAGGCCGCCTGCCCACAGCTGTACCCACTCGCTGGCCACGTGGGTGGGCCCCTGCAAGCGGACCTACTGGCCCCAGTCGCCATCTCCACTGCAGGCTCATGAGCGGCCCTGGGGCAAAACCCCTGACAGAGCTGGGTCCAGAGCCCTGACCCACAGGAACTGGGGGGCTCATGATTGTCGCTGATCCAAGCCACTACGTCATACAGCGTGGACAACCACTAGGCCTTATTATGAAAAGACTGTTGATCGCACAGACTCCAAAAGTGTCCTGGGGACCCTGAGTGGTTTCTGTACCACTCTGAGAATCCTCGAGAAACAACTGCTCCATTTCCTCCACTCACCCTGTATCTGAGGGTACTCGTGCACCCAGGCTGCCGGGGCAGAAACTCACAGAAGGTTAATGTACTTGCAGAAAGAATGTTAATAAGCCCTATGTGGACCAACAACTAACAGGAGTTTTCTCCTTGGGAGAAAACATTCATTTCCTTTGAATGTGGAGCAACAAGACAGTTAATACGTCTGTTTTTATTTCTACTAATAAATACTAATGCCACTATTTATATAACACTGAGTATGGTGCCAGGCCCTCTGCGAGGTACTTTATCTACATCAACTGATTTAATCCTCACTTCAACACTATGAAATAGGGACTGTGGTTATTGCTGTTTTGCAGATGAGGAAACCGAGGCTCAGAGAGGTTAAGTGAGCTACCCAAGATCACACAGCTTAATAAAGTTGTGGTGCTGGGACTTGAAGCCAAGTGTCCAGACACCACAGTCGATGTCGTTAGCCACTGATGGCCCCTGACCTGCAATTCTGTCTTCCTAACACCTGGCAAGACATGACCAGGGCAGAATTTAGACCAAGGGGAAAAGTATTTGACTATGAGCAATTCAGGATGCTTAGCTCGGGCTGAGGCTCAACTTGCACTGAGTTCTTATTCCACAGAAAGCACTAAACTGCAAACCAAGGCAGCAGAGAACAGACCCCTGCCTGGGGTTCCTGTAAAGCCAGCTGTGGTGAGCATCTGCTGGGTTTTACCTGCCAAGCCCCCCACTCTCCCTTTCCCCACCCCCCTCGAGCTCTTTGGACCTGTCGTCGTCCTGGAGCCACACACACACCGTGCGTGACTCAGGAGTGGGGTAGCATAAGCTGGATCCAGTAGGGTGTGATCTGGGACTTTTGCTGGAATTCTTGGGAAGGAGGCGGCATTTCTACTGGGGATGCTAAATTGCATGGTTGTAAGCCTGACGCTACCTTTGGGGAACTGTAAATGAGATGCAAGTCTGCAGAGAGAAAATCAGAGCTGAGGAAAGAGACGCA
>PVKY010006159.1:0-16348 GCA_004027775.1 Bradypus variegatus
TTCTGTCAGTGACCCAAGGTATGACTTTTCCAAGACTCTATTTCTCATTTGCAGAATGTAGACAACAAATCTGATTTATTCACAGGGTTGCTGCAGGGGTCAAATTGTTAAAGTGATTTCTGTGGGGAAGCTGGCGTGCTGCAGTAAAAGGAACACAGGCTTTCCAGTGAGACAGACCTAGATGTGAATTCCACTTCTGAGGCTGTGGCAGACACTGCTAGTTGATGATCCAGTATCTAGCCTCCTCTTTTTCCTAACATAAACCTGATTTTGCTTGGGGTGTAAATGTGCCCAGCTGACAGTACACCTGCTTCCCAGACTCCCTTGCAGCTGGGGTGGTCACATGACACGGTTCACTCAGCAGTCTGCTGGGGACTTCTGGGAAGGATTTTGGTCTCCTGATAGAGGGACTCATTTTTGTATGTCCCTTTGCCCCAGTGTCCCTCTTCTTCCTGCCTGGAACAGGAACAAGAGGTCTGGTGGTGCAGCAGCCTTCTTATTATGAGAGTACAAATACGGGATGGAGGCTTCAAGCTGAGGCTGGTGGAGTGAGCAGTGAAAAGATTCTAGGGCCCAGTGGCATCATTGAGCAGGTGCACCAGCTCTGGGCTGCCGACCCCTAGATTTGTTATGTGAGAGAAATCAATCCCTAATTGTTTAAGGCAGAGATGTTTTTTTTCTTTTGGCTATTTGTAACCGGAAGCTTCCTAGCCCATAACCTATCCATTAGGGAGTAGTGAGAATTAAGAAAGAATAAAGACCCAGGTACCACCACTTCTGACCCAATAGGCACTCACGTGTCTGTTCCCCTTCACCGGCTCTGAGACCTTTTCTACATTTGTAAAATGAGGCTCCTTCTAATCCGACATTATGTCTATCTGATTATGAGGTAGAATAATTGGTTGCTGGGGACTGGCCTCTGGCCCCTTCTCTGGGGGTGGGGGTGGGGGGAGTTCTGGAGGATTGGCATAGCAGCAGCAGCTTTCTTAAAACCCCCACCAAGTGGCTACGCACAAGGACAGTGAGCGCAGCCTGCTTCATGGAGACTGCTGCCCCCCTCCAATAAAACACATAATGAAAATCTCCACATGCTCTTGTGAGGTGCAGCATGCAAAATATGAGCCCAAAGGATGTGAAACTGTTCTTGCTCTGATGTAAATATACTGTTTCTAAGGATCTTTTTCCTGGTGACACACACGCACTGGAGAGGAAGAATGAAAACCTATTAACTTCCACCCTCCCCAGCACATGGCCCTTCACTGCTTTCTCCTGTTGGAAACAGAAGTAGCTGGTGTGAGCATGGGTGTCTATACCAGTGGGGAGACAGAGAGAGAAGAGTTTTGGTTCTCATGACTATTCTTACCTGCCCACAGCACGGCTTTCATAGAATCAGCTTTATGACGCACAGGGATGGACGTGCCTCCTCTGAGTCAGCCGTCCTCTTTGCCAGCTGAACCCTACAGGTCCCCGCTGCCTTCCTGGCACCCCCAATGGGATCTGGTCATTTCAGCCATTGCCAAATACAACAGCACCAGAGTCGAGACAAAGGAAACTCCCACAAACCTTATACATCCACATCACATGAATACAAAGAGAATTTCAAAATGACAAACGTATTCATCCTTCATTATTTAAAAAAGATCAAACAGCAAACAGTTAAATCTTTTACTTTAAAAGTAAAGAAAATCACACAACGAGATGCCCCTGCCGGGCCCTCAGCCCAGTCCTGTGGTCTCTCTCCCACGGCTCCTGCAGTCTAGCGCAGGGTCTTGTCCACAGCCGGCTGCATTCTGTCCAGCCCTTTGTCTCCTTCCCAAATCGGCCTGACCATCGTGGCTTCCTCTCACCCCTTCCAGTCCGAGTGCTCCTCTCTCATGGCCTTCACCAGCCAGTCCTGTTCCGTCCCTTCCTCGGAGTCGCTGGTGTCACTTGCCTCCACGGCCAGCAGTTTTGAGTAGTTGATCCTCTGCTCCTGGGGCAGCCTTGACAGGACGGTCAGGTACAAGGCCAGCCAGAGAAGCAGGGCCATGCAGCCAGCCCAGTAGAGCACTGGCAGGCCGAAGTGCATCCCCACGAAGCCCCCCACGAAGCTGCCCAGGCTCAACCCGCCCCTGTAAAAGTGGCCTTGGAACATGGCACACAGAGGCCTCTCCGTTCCGGGGGTGGCCAGGTCCTCAATTGAGGCCCTCACTGCCCACCATAGGGCCCCGTTGCTGATGGCACTCAAGATCTGGATGGGGAGCACGGACCACCAGCTCCAGAGGAAAGAGTAGTAGAGCAGCTGCCCAGCGAGGCAGCTCAGCCCCAGCCCCACAGTACCCACCCTGGACAGTTTCTTAAGCAACTTAGTTTTCAACGGATACAGGAGAATTTCCGCCAGCAAGCTGAGGGTGACGGCAAAACCCATGACCAGCTCGTTGCTGCCATGGTCCTCCATGTGCCAGAACAGAAAGTTCTGCACAGTACTGGCAGCGGCCCCTATCAGAAAGACAGTGATGGCCAGGACAATGAGGCGGGGGTTGCCCCAGATGAGAGACAGCGCTTTGACAGTTTTGTGGCTGGGCTCCCGCTGCCTGCAGACGGGGATGGGAAAGGCGGTGCCCACCAGCAAGGCCAGCATGCTGACCAGCGAGTAGCCACAGAAGTGCACCACACCCCGGGGACGGTTCGTTGTCAGGAAGCAATCCAGCTGCCCCACCAAGGCTGCGATGCCACACGTGCCTGTTGCCATGCCTAGCAGCCCCCAGACCCACAGGCTTCTGTAGCGGTCAGTGGCGTCCACGAAATCCAGGTACTCGTAAAGGCTGTCGTCTGCCACCTGCTGCAGGGGGGCTGTCAGCAGCTCCCACAACACCAGGGACGCCAAGGAGAGGATGAAAGTCCGCCGTAACCCTTCCAGGGAGAGGTCAAGGGCCTGGGCCGTCCCCTTGGTTGGACTTTCCAGCCCTGTGCCCCCGGGAAGTGAAGGGAGGGCAGTATTGACCACTTCAACAACACTTTCCCCGGGGTTCTCTTTCACCCTGGAAGTGACAGGCTGGAGGAGAACTTGGCATGTTGTCCTGGATTGTGCACCTGAGCCCACAGAGTAGCTGGGCAGACGGCTCAGAGGCTCCTGGGCACTGGCACCGGGTTCTTTATTGAAGCCAGAAGCTCCCACCATTCCAGCACTCCTCTTGCCTGGGAGGCTGGGGACCCTCACTCCGGGGTCCGCGGCAGAGTCTTGTGCTGGGGTGACGTTGGCAGGGGGTGCGACCCCCGGTGATGGGCCTGTGGTGGCCCCACCACTGCTCGCATTACAAGAGCGAGACACCAGATCTCCGTCCAGAGGCGGGACCAGGACCACCAGCAGGCTGGCGCCCACCGAGCCCAGCAGCGAGCCGATGAGAAGCTCCCTCCTCTTCTGGTAGCTCTTGGCCAGGAAGGCGCAGAAGGGGGCCCAGAAGGCGGCCACCAGGTGCTTGGTTCCCATGAGGACGCCCACCCAAGGCGCGGCCAAGCCCAGCTGCCTCAGGTAGAGGGTCAGGAAGGGGATCACGCAGGCATCCCGGAGCCCGCACACCAGGTGGAAGAGCCTGGCCACCCCCAGCGCCCTGCGGATGTCCCACTGGGGGTTGGCGCTCATGGCTGCCGCCCCGCTGCGACAGGCTCGGCGGAGCGGGACGCGGAGCCCTCCAGCGAGGGCCGTCCAGGGGGCGGCGGAGGGCGGCAGCGGCGACGCCGGCCCCATAGCCACCGGAGGGCGCACGAGGGCCTGGGGCGCGCAGCGATCGGCCCCGCGGACACGAGATCAACGGCCGCGCCCCCCGCCACGTCCGGCCGCTGGCCCGGAAGTGGCCCCGCCCCGAGGGGGTGCGCTGGGGGCGGGGCCGGGGCACCTGCGGGCTGCACCTGCCACTTCCGGCTACACCCTCCACCCCTCACGCTGCGCCCGGGGCGCTCGGGGCCCTGGGCGGCCGCCCCACCTGCTCGGGCACGCGCATTGGCGCGCGTGGCGCCCCAAGCTGGGCGGCTGGCTGGCCCGCGTCGCCCCCAGAACCTCGGCTCAATCCTGACCTGCTTCAGGCAAGGAAAACTGGATGAGAGGTGGGGGGCGTGCCGGGGAATCGAGAGAGCATGGAATTAAGGCTGCCCACGGTCCTCCCTCCCTCATCTGCTTCAGGTCTTGATGTCCCTTGATCAGTGGCCACCCTGTGACCCTCAGTGGCCGTCGCCGGCCACCCCAACTGGAATCGCAAGCCACCCACCTTCACACAAGCACTCCCCTCCCTTGCTTTATTTTTCTCCATAGCACTGATCAACATCAAACACACTACTGGTTTCTATTTCACATATTTTATCTTGTTTACTGCCCGTCTCCGTCAGAACCCAAGCTCCAGGGAAGCAGGTTATTTTGTCCCCAGGACCTGGAACCGTGCCACTGGAAAAGGCATGAGCCTGGAGGGGGGGGTTTGCAGTTTTCTTCAGCGGAGACCGTCCCCAAAGAGGGCTGCCTGCTGAGGGCTGTCTTCCAGCCATCGATTGGGAGAATAAATCCTTCCTCGGGGAAGGGGGATCCCGGCAGCACATCACAGTTCTGCCACTGCGGGTATATACGGGATAGTTTTCATCCTGTGTGGGAGTACACACTCCAGAGGTGGTTAGGTGTCATTTAATCAGAAAGCCATACTCCAGAGGTAGCTAATGCCAACACTTCAGCAACCTTCATCCCAGATCCACATATTGGGATAATTAATATAACATATTAATTATGTTTGATAATTAATGATAAAATTAATTATCATATTAGATATTGGAAATGGTTTTCCACGGGTGAAATTAGTGGCGTCCAAGTTAAGTGGATTGCTTACACATTTCTCCTTAGGCTTTTCTTCCCTTGCTTGAACAGAGTGTAAGAATCTAGAGATTCTGCCACGCTAACCCGTTTGGAATGGGGCTATAGCCTTTACTCCAGAATGACCCAGTGTCTAGCTTCTGAGTCAGACTCTTGCTCCCCAAAATCTGACAGTGAGCTAGGTCTTACCTCTAGAATATTGAAGCATTTTCCCTGACTGGACTTTTCAAACAAGATTTGGTAAGAACACCTAAAAAGACAGAGTTCTGGGTTTCCTTTGAGCTTACAGATCAGGTGGTGTGATTGTTTAGGGAAGGAGAGCTACTTGCCAACCAGTTTCTGCATGTGTAGACGCATTTGATCCAAGACTTGCTTTCACTGTAAAAAGTAGGGAGGATGCTGAGAGAAGACCCAGAGCCTCCCTTAACTCTTAACGATTGGTAAACTCGACACGTTTGCCTAAATAACCTAGTAAATGTGAAAGTCCAAATTGATATGAGTCACTACATATCGTTTACAAAGGCAGAAAACAATCTAGCCACCTCCAGGTAAACTCACTCAAATTCAATGATGCCTCCATCATTTCAGAGTTAAAACCAGCTCAGTCATGGTGAGGATCGTCCCCACTCTCTCTCCTCCCTGGATTCTGCAGCGGGGCCCCTTCAGCGGAGGGCATCACACTGTCCACGCCTCAGGCTTGAGCTCTCCTGGGCTGGTATCCACTCTGCCATTCTGCACCCCTTTGTGCACCCAGTGAGGTGCCCGTGTTCCCCAGCCGGGCTTCAGGCCCCACAGTCAACACCACTGCCCACAGCTGTACTCCTTTGCCCTGAGAGTCCCATTAGGCTTGTCTGCTTTCCACTATCTGGGAAAACCCAATGTCCCATGCAGGCAGAGGGACTCTAAGGCTACCCTGGGGCCCATCTACCAAGGCACCCCAGGCAGCCCCCCTTATACTATACTCCTGCTCACAGAGAATGTTCTCTGGGGCTTCCCCCCACTCTAGGAGCATTGAGGAGCAAAATGTGAACTGCCTGCCTCTCTACTCTTGGATCCCCAAAAGGAGTTCTTTCACCACCACCCCACTATCCCCTGGACTGCACCCAGGTCATAGGAATGGACTCAAGCCCAAGCCTTTATGGTCTCCATGTGATGTGTTCCCCCACCCCTTACCTGGTCTTCCCTGTTTTACTTCTGCATGTAAGGTTTTGAACTCACAAGCCAAGGAAATGATGCCTGGCATCTCTGAAACTCCCCTGCATTCCCACCTCTGTCTGGGGACAAAGCCTGTCAGGAGAGTCTCTAGTTGAAGGTGAAGGAGGGGAGGAGGGACAGACAGACAGAACAGAGCTGTGAATACTGCACAAAACCGTCTCTTACCTGCCTGAGTGGATGCACCAGGTTCTATTAAGTACTGCCCCCTGATTTCTACTAAAATACAAATATCACTGGATCTTAGATGGATGCAGTAACACTTTAGTGTGCATTTAATTAATCTGACATTCTCCTCTCAACTGGAAGAGACCCCTGCCACGGACTGGGTGTAGGGGCAGTGGCCCCAAGAGAGGGAAAGGCCCAGATCCATTCATTATCCCCTAGGTCGCCAGGCCCTGGTGAAAACAGCAGCTCTAACCTTGGTTTTAAGAGACAGGAGGGGAGCTTGAGTGGGAGAAGGGGGGATTTAAAACACATGAAGGAGTGGACACTTGTAGGGGAATCTGGCTGTGCATGTGCACTCATGGACCTTTCTCCCCCAGAGCCCCCGTGGGCAGGCTCCCTGCGCCCCCAGGCACTGGCTGCCTCTCGGTTAGGGCCGGAAGCTGCCCCGGGGGGCCGGGGCCTGTGCTGGCTGCTGGTGGGAGGGGTGGGCGCGGTGGGCGCCGTAGTGTTTCCTTCCTCTTGGGCCCGCAGCACTGGGGCTCAGCTCCTCAGCTTCCCCGCTGCCCCCGCGGGCTCACTGGACAATGCCAGAGAACGTGTTGATGGGCATCAGGAGGGGTTTGGACTTGGCTTTGGTCACCTCCGTCTCCTTCTGCCGGTGTGAACTGAGCCACGGTGCCTTGGACTTGTGAGCCCCGGAACCTGGCTCTGGGCAGGGAGCAACCTCGAATCTGTGGGTGGAGAGACGCCAGTTCAGGCAGCAGATCTCTGAGGGGTCAACTCTGTTAGGGGCATGTTAAAGGTGGGCTTTGTATTGCAGGGGGACAATGGAGGGGACCCCCGCAGAGGGAAATGGGATTTGGGCAGAGAAAGTGCCCCTGGGCTTGGGGCTAACACCAGGACAGCAGGAGCTGCTGGACTTAATCACCCTGTGTGTTTGCCTTCTCTTATGCAAATACACCTGCCCAGGTGGAACTGGCAGAAAGGGTCACTTGTACTGGGGCACACACCACAGGTCAGCCTGTCCTGGAGGGACCGGTGCTGGCAGAGGTGGGTGGAGGAGTTGGGTTGCAGTTGGAATGGATGTGTAAGAATCTCAAGAAGTTTTACATTTCAGCACCAGCCATTCATTTGCCTCTTCTTCCTGGACCTCAGTCAAGGGCAGTGGCCTAAGTCCATGCCCAGTAGGGGAACCTGGTTTAAAGGTTTTGGGTTTTGGGATGTGCCTCTGCCAAGGTCTCCTGGGCCAGAAGCACGACCTGGCAGGAGCTGGCTAGCGTCCTGGGGGTGCCAGGGCCCGGCTCACCTGACCACGTCCCGGAAAATGCGCCGGTTGTCCTTGTCCAGCAGCAGTGTCAGTAGCCTTTGGTCCTGGCTCTGGATCTGGAGGTCGACTGTCCGGAAGGTGTTTGTCACTGTCTGCCACAAAGAGACAGCTCCCGTGAGTGCCACCTTCATCCAGCAGATGGCCCAGCCCAGCCCCCACCCTGGAATCTGGTGGTTCTTCAGGTCAGCACACGGGGTCTGCAGCTGTCTTCCTGCAAGAGACCCCAAGCAGTGACCACCCTGCAGAAACTGCTTCTAGGCCATCCTTGCATTTCTGCAGCTCTTTTCCCAGTCTGTCGACTTTAATTTTGAACAGAAATTGAAATGCTGTGGATAGTGTTTGTGTGGTTATCAGGTTACCTGGGATTTAGGTGTCGACTTACCAAATAGACCATTTTCTGAGCATCTCCTGTGTGATAGGCATGTTGCTATGTACAGAATTTGGGGGGCATTACTGGGATTTTATAAGTCCTGATACCAGGGTCTCGCAATTAGAGCCCTTATAAAATTATTTATCCGGGACAGACACAGAGGCTCTAGACAGCAGCCAAGTCCTCCCATGCCTCAAACCAGGCCAGTATCCGGGGCAGCTGCTTCAGTTTGTACTTTGGAATCATCCATGGGGCTAGACACAGGTGGATGGAACCCAGTCTCTGTAAGGCGTCCCAACCTTCCACACCCTAAAGCCCTGCTCAGCTTTTCCACAAAGCCAAAAAAAAGCAGTCTCAAGCAGCCTCTGATCCCCGATTTGAGGGGGCTGCTGCAGGGAGGCCCCTCCCATTGGGCAGAGAATTTGGAGCATCCTGCGTTCCAGGTGAGGTTTTCAGCGAGCCTTTCTGGGTTCCTGGACCCTTGCACAGGCTGACTTCTGGGTAATTTAATAGCCCAGAACACTCAAGTTGCTGGAAACCTCAGAGTCCATCTCATTCAAGCATTCTTAAAATCAATTCACCTTTAAAACAATAAAATTAGAGATGCTGAGTTACATGTCCAGAATCTAGCCCAGGCAGGGGTATTTTGTTCAAAGCTCCAGACAAAGCTGGGTCTGAGAACCACTGAGCTGATACGGGTGGCAGATACTCCAGCAGGAACCTAGACTGGGGCATCAAGCATAGCCGGACATTCTACTAAACTTTTGTTTTGAAGGGGGAAGGTGCAGTTTTGTGGTACGGGCAGGCCAGCCAGGAGTCTGCAGCTGAGTCTGGAAGATCTCCCAGGAGTGGGTCAAGAGCATGAACTAAAGCCAGACTTCCCAGGTTCTAATCCTGACTCTGACACTTATTAGCTGGTGACCTTGGACATACTTCCTAATCTCTCCAGCTTTAGTTTCTCATCTGTTTACAAAATAGGTAATAACAGTAACTACCCTGTAGGACTATTGTAAGATTACATGAGCCAGTGTATGTCAAGAGCTTGGAGTAATGCCTGGGACATGGTAAGTGCTGTATTCAGGTTTGCTGCTGCTAATGATGATGATGATGATGATGATGATGATGATTTATAACCTTTCCAGAAGGAGTCAGACATAAGTAATAGACTCAGCAATGAAGGCTCAGTTGTCAGAAGGGAAGGGGAAACCACCGTGGATTCTTTCTCTCCTCTGTTTGTCTCAGCATGCCTCCTACCACTGCCCTATGTGTAGACTCATGCCTGCGTCTGAACAGATGTGCTGTGAGTAAAGGTAGAAAGACTTCCCAGAACCTCTGTAAGACAACAGGGACTGCAAGATGGAGGGCAACACCCAGGAGAGAGGGGACTTTCCTCCCACGTGCAACAGAAGCTGGGGGAGCTGTGGTGCCCGGCAGCTCTCAGCCATGGTGGGCAGTTGTAGCTGGAGGAAGCAGGCGGTAGAACCTAGCAGATACACCAGACAGCTTCACCAGACGGCTGTGAGCACAAGGATGTCCTCTGTGACCTTCCAGAAATACCTGGAGAGGCGTTGCAGGGAGGCTGCTGTCCTGCAGGGGCTGGGGGCTGGGGAGAGAGCCAGTGGCATCCGGTTCACGACAGTTCAAGGGACCCCACTTGAGCTGACTCCAGCTGGTGAGGCTGAGGGAAACTCAAGGTTCCCTGGATGGGGAGACTGAGGGGCCAAGGAGGTGAACATGACCTGCTAAAGGTCTCAGTCGGTAGGTGTTAGGTTCCTGACTTGTGCTCTTTTTCCAGCATCAGTCTGTTCTAGGTGCCTCTGTGACCCAGTCCACGGACGGCTCCTGCCTTGACAATCAAAAGCAGCCTCAGGGCCTCCTCCTGCTTCCCGGCACTGTAGGCAAATGTGTCTCATTTCCCTAGACACACTTCTAGACACACGCTACCTGCTTGGCTTTGGCCCTTATGGTAACAGGAATCTTGGATCTCAATTCATGATTACACCAGATGCAGAATTTGCAGAGTCCCAGACTGAGGAAGATAATGGTGTGGGCCAAATGCTGCTAACTGCCCTCGTTCTCTGTTGGTGGCTAGAAATCCAGCCCAATTCTATTGTTCCTGCCTAATTCTCACTGTTTTTCTATATCAAACTTCCAATCCAGCCAAAGTACTCTATGTGCTGACCCTTAAACTTACCATCCAGGCACATGCCTTGCCATGCTGTTCTCCAAGCTGGGAACACCTTCTCTCCAGCCCCATGAACTGCCCCCGGCTGCTCAGTGCTTATCATCTGATCCATTTGGACAGAACACGCACACTGACTTGCTTGGGTTCTAAGAGGAAAGCACCGACTACCAGAATTTCCCCTCAGCAAGTCAGTGCGGGATAAAAGGGAACTCACTGGGATGATACGTTTAGCTTTTCAAAAAGCCAGTGACCAGGTGGTTTTTTTAAAGAGGTCATTACAAACAGAGACTATTGTAAGGAACTGCCTTCCAAAGGGGATACACAATGTAGGGGTAACTGGGTCCACCTTGGAGCCTACAGTTCAACAGTGGGCTGCTCTATAGGAAGGCAGATTTCAGCTCAATACGGTAGATCTCTGTGTCAATCAGAGCTCTCCTACACGGGAAGGGCTTCCGGTTCTGGAGGTGAGCTTCCGGTTCTGGGGTTGAGGTCCTCTAGAGGTGGGAGGGTGGACCAGATGACTCAGCAAACATCTGAGTTTCATCTTGAGGGTGACCAGGTGTTAGGCAGGCAAGGCGGGGAAGAGCAGGGGGTGGTGTCGCAGGCTGGGAGAACAGGGTGAACAAAGAAAGGCCCAGAATGTGACTGCTGGAGCTACGAGCACTTCTGGATGCCTTGGCATAAAGGGCCTACAGGGAGTGGCTGGAGAGGAAGAGGAGTCACACTATACAATACAAAAGAGTTGAGAAAAACCTGTGGCCCTTCTGCCATGGGAAATGGGAAATGGTGGAGGGGTTTTAAATACCGAGTGACCTGGTAGAGTTCTATTTTAGAAAGAGCACTTGGGCAGAGGCATGGAAGGTGGATATAGGGAGACTAGTTGTGGAGTCTGGGGTATCAACAATTGCATTTGTCTAGGAAGAGGGGATGGATGAGGGCCTGCGCCTGGGGTGAACAACTTGCCCTGATTTGCCTGGGACTTCCCTGGATTTAGCACTGAAAGTCCCACATTCTAAAACACCTCTTGGTCCTGGGAAATCCAGGACAGTTGGTCAACCTAGCTGGACCGGAAGAAGGAGAATGGAAAAGAAGGAAGTATTTTGAGATGTGTTTGAGAGAGGAAACCAGCAGGACATGGGAAAGTGGGAACACAGAGATATGTGCTGCCACTCCCCGGTTTCTGGCAGGGGCAGCTGTTTTCATGAAGGTACTGTTAGATGAGAGAAGGGATGTGGGGAGGAGGGGGTGAAATAAAAACAACTGCTAACAGGTATATGGCTCTTGCTTGGCCAAGTACTGTTCTAAGAGCTCTACAGGTCACACTCATTTAATCCTCACAACAACCAGATGAGATGTGCTGTTATCCCCATTTTACAGACAATGGAACTGAGGCACAGAGAACTCATGTAACTTGTCTAAAGTGTCATAGCTGGCAAACGACAGACCCAAGATGTGAACCCAGGCAGTCTGGCTTAGAAAGCTCTTAACCGTTACAGAACACTGGCTTTGGTTTTGAATATCTTGAGTTTGGAGTGTGTGGGACATCCAGCTCATCCTAACTTAGTTGAATGCAGGAGCCTGAAATTCAGGGGTAGATGTCAGAGAAGGAGATACAGATTTGAGAGTCCTTGACAAATTGGACTCAGTCCTTCTAAGTGGATTCAATATCCAGGGAATGATAAAAGACGTGAGCCATGGATAGAAGTTGATAATTGTATCTATTTAAAGAACTGATTTAGGAAAGAGAGTCCAGGGAAAGAAGCCCAAAAGTAATGACCAGACATGTAGAAGAATCATAAGAAAGTGGAGTAATAGAATACCTGATGTAAGGAGCTTTAAAGACTTAGAGAACACCCAGAGAGTTCAGTCCACAGCCTCTTAAACTTGATCAAAGGAATATAAAGTAAGGAAAATGTCAATTTCAGGGCTGGAAAACAGCTTCATTCGGAGGTATTAACATATAAATATAATTTCAAATATACATATTTTGTTCATGTTTTCCTTTTTTTTAAATTTTTACTTTGAAACAATTTCAAATGTACAGGAAAGTTAGAAATATAATACAAAAATAATACAAAGAACTCCAGTATAGTCCCTACCCAGATACTCAGATTTATCAACCTTTAACATTTTGCCACATTTGTTATATCATACATCTACTTATCTATTTTCTAAACCTTTGAGAATAGGTTGCATACATCATGCTCCTTTACCATTTAATGCTTCCGTGTTTCAAATATACATATTAATTTAAAGGTAACCACCGATAGGAGAAGAGATAACTTCCAAATCAGAGGGGGAAGATGAGCAAAGAAAACCTGAGAAATATTGGAAAAGGAAACACAAAAAACTGCAGAAAGCATAAATAAATAAAACAAAATACAAGATAAAATGCCAGTATAAGATCAAATTGCACACAGAATAAGTGTGGATAGATTAAACTCACTTTTTTTTTAAAAAGGGACTTTCAAACCAAATCAGAACAAAATTCAATTATATGCTATTTGCAAGGGGCATCTCTAAAATATTTCATAAAAGGAGGATTTCTGATTTCAAAATAGCAGAGTATGTATTTTCTCACTCTGTTCCTCTTGTAGTTCACCTCAAAACATGGCAGCACATTTTTAATGAAATTAGAAGGCATTTGAAGCCTTACATGACAATATTTGAGTTCAGAGAGAAGACAGAGAAATGGCAATAGACAACTTATCATAAAAGAAAAAGGTCAAATATAAGGACTGAAACTTGGGAAAGGCTTATGAATTGTAGGCACCAGGTTCCACAGATGGGGGGTGAGAGATGAGATGGAGCCTGAAATAGGTGAATTGGTTGAAAATTGGAATGAGGTGGAGTTAGATCCCTCACGGTCTGACTCCACCCTGGGCAGCCATGCAATGAATGTGTCACAGAGAACAGAGAGACTGAACTAGAGAGACTTGACTTGGAGATACCACAGTTGGAGGAGGATGGAGTGAAGACTTGTACTCTCAGCAGGTGGAGTGCATACAGACTAGCTCACTGAATGGTGAAAGCTCCAGCTCCTTGCCCAGGCCAGCCCAGAATGCTAGATGCCAGGCCTGTACCTCCTCCCTCAACCCATGACAGGAGCTTGAAGGACCTGTCTCTGGAAAAATAAAAACTTTCTTAGCCAAGAGACTTGCAATTACTACATTTGAGGTACCCCATGGAAACGTCATCTGGCCATCTGACTACCCACTGAAAAGCCCACCATTGACTCAGCTTTTTAGTATCTCACTCTTGAATTTGAACAGACAGCCAACAATCACCAAATATTTAGAGACAACCTCTAACATTAAAAAAAGGGGTGGAGATGGGACACCAAAACAAGAACACAGAAACTAGGAATTTGAAGGAAACATAAAATGCAAGGAGCTCAAGAAAATTTCAAGTAAATTATAATTAACATCTTCAGAGAGCTAAGATACTGTATCAATGAAGCAAGAATAGAATGCTATTAAAAAGGAATAATTAGAAAACAAGAAAGAGTTCTTGAAATTTAAGCATTCGATAAATGAAGTTGAAGAAAACTCCCCCAAAGTAGAAGAAAAGATAAAGAGAACTGGAAAGAAAATATTAGAAAATCAGAGAGTGTCAATCTAGGTGGCCTGACATCTGACTATTTTTATAAAGTTCCAGAAGGAGGTAGCAAAGAAATAAAGGGAGGGAAATCATTTTTAAAATTATATTAGAAAATATCCCAGAACCAAAGGATGTGAGTCTCCAAATTAAAATATCCATCAAAGGTCCAAGATAATGAATGAAAAAAGATCTCACTGAAGCATATTCCTGTGACATTTCAGAACGCTTTGTATAAAACAAATTACCTAAAACTTCCAGAGACAGGAAAAAAAAGTGCCACAAAAAAACTGGACATAGAAGCCATCATATTTTACAGCAGTGATAATGGAAAGCAGAAGAAAATTCAGATTCAAACAAACCAAGATAGAATTAACAAAAATCAAAAACCATACTGTGAATGTTGACAAACCTCTCTCAGTTTTGTATAGATGAAGTGGTTAAAAAAAATAAATTTGTATAACAGAATAATATAATGTATTTGAATTAATAATTAAACATCATACTTTGCATTCCATAGATAGAAAACACATTTTTTTTCAGTTGCCACAGAATTAAAAAAAATAGATCATGTAGTAGATGATGAAAAAAACACAGTAGAAATCATATAGGCCAAATGCTTTGACTATCCCAGGGGCATTTGATAATCTCAGTAATCAAGGGGTCTGGGTTTCCTTAGCCATGGAGAGATGGAAGACAAAGCCTTGGGTCCACAAGAGGCAGGATTTGAAACTGATACCCCCTTCAAGGACTCAAGAAGGCTACCTCAAAGTAAAAGATTAGATTGGAAAAAAAATTCACCCTCCAGCAATAGAAGGCCACAGAGAAGCTTTTTCTGCTTCAGCCTGTGCTATGAATGAGGGAGAGAAGTCATTCCTGAAAATCCTGTGTGGATTTGGGGTACACATGTATTCTATCTGCACGGTCTGGGAATTTCTGAGTCAAGAAATTAACTCCAAATATCATCCTGGGCTGATAAGATCTCTGGGGCATTTGGCAAGAAAAAACACAAATTCTCCATAGAAGGACAATTTTCCCACCCAGATTTCCACAAATAAAGACCCACTAAAAATGCGCTCACAATTGAGGAAATATATAAGGAATTCAGCTATCACGGAGTCAATCGACTCAATAAACAGAAGGACTCCTAATAATTATAGAAGATGGAATTGCATAAATAAAATGTTTGAAATGAGTAAATAAATAAAAAGCATAATAAAAAACCATGAACAACATGACAATAAAGAAAAGGAACAACACACTATTAAAGTAGAAGGCATGTCATCTTCATTGACCTAAAATATATATTTTTTTCCATATTTTAACATCTCTGTAATTGGGGAGTATTTTGTAACCAATGTGATAAGAAAGCATTGTTTGGAGTTTGGCAGCATTGTTTCTTTTTAGTGGTATGTGCAATTATGGCATGTCTTAAATCTGATGAAATACAGTGTTTGAAAAAGAATCAGACATAATGTAATGTAAAATATTGTCATTGGGAAAATCATACCAGAGGCAGACACCAGCAATGAAAACAATTGGTAGGTTTTGCTAAATCAAAATATGAAACATTTTAGGTTAAAAAAATCATAAACAACATTAAAACACAAATGGGGGAAGTATTTCCAATATATGTGTCATATAAAATAGGGACACAGGAATATTAATATGGGATAAGAATATGAACAGTAAATACACAAATAAGAAATAAAAATGACGAATAAATGTAAGAAATTATTCAACCTCATTAATTGGTAATCAAAGAAGCACAAACTGAAATAATGAAATTTTGACAATCAAATCTGTAAAGATGAAAAAATAATCAGTGTGTGTGGCAAAATGGGCACTCTTAAACACTACTGGGAAAGTGGAACTTAGTATAGACTTTCTGGAGGACAATCTGGCAAAACACATCAAAAGTCCTACAATATGCACCCCATTTGACTGAATGATCTCACTTCTAGGTATTTAAAGAAAAAGCTATGATTTTATGCAAATATTTTTCGCTAAATATTCCTCAGTGTTACTTAAAATAGTGAAAAATTAGAGCTCACTTAAATATAAGAACTCAATTAAATAATTATACAAGCATATGCAGCCATTATGTAATAAATATTTAATGAAATATATTTAATGACACAAACAAGCGTGGAGTAAAAACTCCAAGTTTCAGACCAGTATGCACCACAGCTAGCAATTATGTAAAAATACACAGGAAAAAAAGGCCGACTATTTACACCTCAACATATTGTCATCCTCTTTAGGCAATGGGACGAAGAGTGATTTTACTTTTCCTTTTTGTGCTTTTTTGTATATCCCAAAATAAATAAGTAAACTTTTTTGGGAGGTAAAAATGTTTCATAAAGGGAGGAGAAGGAAACTACGAACAATATCAATTCATCACGCAGCCACTAAAGTGCCCGTTGGTCTTGACCATTTGGAGGTGAACTCACTCCAGTGAGGCAAATGTGGTGGGGAGAAGAGTCTCTGATAAGGGACTGGAAACTCTTCTGAGAAGCCTGATCAAGAAGGAAAGGGAGGAGATAAGTGGTAGCTAGAGTTGAGTCATGGTAGAGATTGTTTTTTCAGGACGGAAAACAACTGAGCCTCTTTATAGGCCAAGAGGAAGGAGCAGTAGAGAGCGAGAGGTCAAAGCTG
>PVKY010006160.1:0-16350 GCA_004027775.1 Bradypus variegatus
GGCTACACCGATATTTTACCCAAAGCGGTATGCAATTTCAGTCAATACTACTCAAACACATATAAAGGAGAATGAGATTTTATCCAGAAGAATTCATTTCAAAGTCAGTAGATAGTTTGCACAGCAGACTTAAGTCTGTATATGCCACCACATTTTTTAATATGACCACAAACATTTTCAAGTTCAATGGGAATGTCCTTCCTTATTGAGGTCTACCCACATATAAAGTGGCCAGGTTCTGGGTCCAGGTACTTGCTTCAATTGCTCATCTGTTACACACACACACACACACACACCAGTAGTAACAGCAATCCTGATTCTATTTTGCACAATGCCACCCCCATGTCTCCATTTGGAAGGATCCAAGATCAGAGAATTTTAGCATCATTCTGTTTTGCAGAAAGTTGCGAGTTGTAGGACACTTTCTCTGATGGTGAAAACTTAATTCTTGGTTATTTTTCTAGCAACAGTCTGAGCCACTGCATCAGGAGGGAATCTGGTGAAGGAGAACTGGGCAGTGATGCATAGTGAATAGAGCATGAAATTATTTACAACGATAATGGCTAATATTCACTGAGTCTTTTCTTCGTTCCAGGCCCAATCCTAGCCCTCCATGTTTTGTCACATTTAATCCTCATAGGAAAACTTTCAGGCAGAGACTAGTATCAGCCCCAATTTACAGATGATAAAACTGAAGTAGAGGATTAGAGGAACCTGCCCAGGATCACAGAGCTAAAATGTCATGGAACAGCATGCAGACTGAGACAACAGGGCTCTGACATGCTAAGCCATGGCTCTGTGTGGAATCTAAATGGTTACAATTAAAACAACAAGAAGTAATATGCACAGATTATACTGCGAAAATAGACAAAACAGGGGCCACATTTGGGACTGTCTCAGAGGAAGGAAACTGAAGGACTGAGAAAAGGGTGCTAGGGGTTTCCCCAAAAAGATATATCCAAGTCTGACGCCCAGAACCTCAGAATGTGACCTTATTTGGAGTAAGGGTCTTTGCAGATGTGATTCAGGTAAGGATCTCAAGATGAAATCACTCAGGATTAGGGTAGGCCCTAAATCCAATGGCAGTGTTCTTACAGAAGACAGGAGACAAGAGAGAGACAGAGACACAGAGGGGAAGGCAGAGAGTGGAATGATGCAGCCACAAGCCAAGGAATGTCTGGGGCTACCAGAAGCTGTAAGAGGCAAGAGGGATTCTCCCCTTGAGCCTAGAGAGGGATTCTCCCCTTGAGCCTACCCACACCTTCACTGGGGACTTCTGGTCTCCAAAGCTGTGTGAGAATAAACGTCTATTGTTTTAAGCCACCCAGTCACAGTAATTTGCAGTAATTTGCTGTCTTAGGAAATTGAGACAAAAGGTGAGATAGAAACTCATTATCACTGTTTAACTTTTTAAAGTTTGAGTTCATTTTTTATGATGTACAAGTATGTGTGAAATGACCCCACATTTTGGTACAGTAGACATGTAGTACTGTGGATGTATTAGGTGCTTGGCTGTGGATTAGTTCCATCCTCCAAAAAACGTGATTTCTTCCTGGACATTGCTCTGGTAGCAAAGGAGTATTTGAAGTTTGAAGGAGTCACATGCAGAAACCCAATCCTCAGATAAGAGGAACTGTGGAAATGCCTCGGCTCCCATTGTTTAAGGGCTCCCCACAGGAATCTTGGCCCCACATCCTCATCTTAACCGAAAATGTTTCCAAAGCCAAATTCACACACCCCGCCACCTTGCAGGGCTTAGTGCTAGCTCCAGGAATGAAGACCCACTAGGATTTATGGGTACTGCTGCAGGAGCTGCAGGAAGGGACAGATTTCAGAACAAATTTCTCTGGAAGAACTAAGTCCGTGGGTGGGTTTCCTATGAACATCCGGGGGCTGTGGCTGATCTTATTCCTGTCTCCAACTCCAAGACCCCCTTTCAATGCTGTCTGTGACCAGCTTTCCGGCCAACTGGCTTTGGATTTACGTTGGAACCAGTTGAACTTTCCTGTCCTCAACTTAGCTTTCAAGCACTATCTTTTCATTTATTCACTTGTGGTTGGTGAGGGGGTGGGAATTAAGGAATGGGAGAAGAGCTGGAGGAGTTGGAGAGAGCAAAAGAAGAAGGGGTCAGTTAGACTGCAGTGATTTGTTTTAGGAATCAGACCACCTTGGTTTGAAAACATCCTACTAGGTATATGACCTTGGGCAGGAGACTTTGACTTCCAGAACCTCAGTTGGCACAGCTGTAAAATGGGGCTGAAGTTGCCTCTCTTGCTGGGCTGATGTGAGGGTGAAATGTTTTTTAAAGTGGTTAGCACAACCTCTGCACGGGGTGAGTGTACATCAGATGACGACGAGTATTCTGAAAGAGCAGAGAGAATGAAAGAGGCATGCAGGGTGCTGGCTACCAAGAAAAGGACCACAGGGATGGCAACCATTTTCTATTATTTTTCTCAATTTTATTAAAAATTATTTTTAGCATAGGTAAGGCATGTGAAAGGCAAAAACTGAAAAGTGAAAAGGGCATATAGGGAAAAGTAAATTTCTTTTAGCCTTCCTGGAGGTAACTATGGTGACCATGTCTTGTATACACTTCTGGGGTGTCTATACACTAATACACACACACACACTCAATTGTATTTCCTCTCTTGAACATGCCATACACACTATTCTGTTCTTGTTCTTAATTTTATTATTTTTACTTCTATCGTGGAGATCCTTTCATATCTGTACATACAGAAAGCCTTCAATCTTTTCTATGCCTGCATAATATTCCACTGCTGTTTCTACCATAATTAGTTTAACCAGAAAACTATTGATTTCCACTACATTGTTTTCAAACTTTTGCTCTTACAGCATTGCTGCATCGAAAATACTTGTGCATATGTAATTCTGCATATGTACAATGATTATCTGTAGGGTCAATACCTAGGAGGTAAGTTCTGAGTCAAAGGGTTGTGCTTTCCTAATGCTAAAAGATAGCACCAGACTGACCCCCGAGTGCCTGTAATCATTTTCTCTCTCTCCCATCCACATCTGAGAGTGCCTGTTTTGCTGCACTTCGCCAGCACTGTGTGCTAATTAAATATTTTCATATTTACCAACCTTCTTACTGGTTCCTAAGCTTCAAGAGGGCTGGGCAACCAATGGCTCAAGAACAGGGCTCACCAATTAGCTGCTTCAGCCATTCCAGAAAGCCCAGACCTAATGACATGGGCTGAGGAAAATGAGCTGTGATTCTGCTACCAATCTTCCTTTCCCGGAGTCATCCCCCTTCATCTCCACATAGGAGCACGTGTTTCTCCCTCTCTCTAGAAGCACCGGTCCCCGACCTTGGGTCCCCAGGAAGCTTCTCCCTTATGATCACCTGGGCTTGGCCAAGGGCACAGGGATGTTATTTTCTCCCCCTCTGGTCTGAATTGCAGGCTGAGCTCAAAGCCTGGGAGGAAATGACCTCTTATTAGTAAGGAGGCTTTGGGAAGGTGGGTAGGGGTGGAGGCTGCCCGTGGGGCAGGGTGGTCAGATGTTAATATTCTCATCACTTAAGAAAAGGGGCAAGAGTGTAGAATTCCTATGCTCCTGCTCAGACCAAAGAAGTGAAATGGTTGGAAGATAAATGTTGATGGCTCTGACCAGCATATTATAGAACACGAAGCTTTTCATTTGGGTGTATTTATGGGGTTTATATTTACCTAATAAATAGAACAATGGATGAACAGCTGTTGAGGAGGGGGAGACCTTGGGCTCACGGGAGGAAAAAAAAAAACAGAAATCTGTCATCCAGAGAGGTAGGTGGTCTCAGAAGGATTTTAATCTTGGGTGGTTTGTTTGTCTTCTTGAAATTCTTGCTAACTCTTGGCAAAGTTTTCTCCTGGGCTCCCAGAACAAAGATGGGAATCAAATGGGCAGCAGACGGCGCCGACCCTGGTAAGATAACGCTCGGGGCGGGCTGCTGATAACTGTATATTCACCGCATCCAAGTGGGCAGACCCGCCAACCATGGAGATTTTGAGTTCTTATGAGTATCATGAATAACCCAGGCCCCCTCTCCTCTCCAATCCACCCCTTCTGGGAGAGGCTGGTGCTAAACGAAAGCAGGACATCTCCGTGCTGCTATCAAAGTGTTCCCCTCTCCTTTCTGATTTTTCTCGAGGCCAATGCGACCTCCTTTGGGTTGGATTTGCCACAATCGAGGAACTTTAAGTTCAATTGCAGCACTTCTGGGCCTAACAAGTAAAGAACTAATAACAGAAAGGAAGAAAAAGAAAGAGAAAAAAAATAACAAAGGATGGGGACAGTGAGGCAGAGAGGCCAAAAATGCAAAACAGCCTAAGGAAAGGAAAAGACATTAGAAAGAAGGGAAATTCTGAAAATATTGCAAATGCAGGGAGAAAAAAAGAGTAAGACAGCCATAGTTGTGTATAGGAAGGGAAGGAGGGAGGGAAGAGGGAAGGAAGGGAGAAGAAGGAAAAAGAAAACAAAAAAGCAAAGAAGGAGAGAGGGAGGACAGAAAAGATAGGAAAGGAAAATGAAGGGAAGAAAAAATGGTGAAAAAAGGAAAAGACAGACATGGAGGAAAGCAGAAAGCAAGAGAGACCCAGAAAAAGCTAATTGATGAGAAATGAAATCAAGAGGCGTTTCAGAAGCGCAATGTTTCTGAATCTCTTTCCAGGGAACCTTTGCGACCCGGATTTGCAGCAACGCTTACAAGCTAAGTTCTTGAACAAGCTTTCGCTCTTCGCTAGGCATTTAAAGGAATGTTCCATTCAACCCCATTAGCGAGCGGGGGCTAAAAGGCCGCGGCAGAGGGAGCCGGAGGAGGGAAGGCAGCGGGCCCAGCTCCGGTCGTCCCTGCTACAAGGTCATCTCGGCCGCGGCCCATCCGAGGCCGGGAGGCTCCGCCTGGTCCCCTGCTCTCCGGCTGGCGAGGCCGCCTGGTTTGGGATGGCGCCTAGGGCTGCCGGGTATGGGGCAAGGAGCCCACAAGCGCCCAGGGACCCCTGGCAGGCGCAGCGCCCCGCTCCGAGCTCAGGTTGGAAAGCCACAACCTGGCCGGGCTTGGGCCTCTTTACAACACAGACCTATAATTTACACATTTCGATTCCGCCTGTAATTTCGCCCTCCGAGCTGCGATGCCATAAAACCCGTGGGGCCTGGCAAAGGGACCCCAACCCAACCCCAAGGCTCCAGCTCTCCCCGGAGTTCCCTGAGCTGCTACAAATAATAGCGTGGAAGAAGGCCAAGAATAACTGGAAAATAAACAAGTTCCCCCAGCCCTCCGAGCGCAGGCCGTGGGTCCCTCCCGGCCCTACCTGGCTCTTGGGCCGAAGAAGCTGCCGAGACCCGGGGGCGAGTACCGCGCTCGGAGTGCTGCGGCTAACCTAGAACTGTTTCTGGACCTCTTTTTATAACAGGGTGACCCTATGGCGTGGTCCCTGCTGCCTTCCCTAGCGGGAAAATTGTCAAGTTTCCGACCCCGGTCGAGCAAAAAAAAAAAAAAAAAAAAAAAACATTGCAAACAAACGCAGACTGGAGAGTTTTCTCTCCTAAACTCGGGTACTTTATTGAGAAGATAGGCGACCTTGTATGCCTCTTACCCACAGTTCTACGCGTGTGATGTGTGCTAAAGGCTGTGCGGGAGTGCAAGTAGCCAGGTGTGCGCCTAATTTGCGTGTGCATATAAGGAGGTATATGCGCGCTAATGCGCGTGCAAATAATTGTGTGCGTGCAGTTATCTACAGATAATTGGGCGCATTAACCTTGGCTTGGAAAATGCAAACAATATATACACAGTTCTCGTCATACAAATAATTCTGTACTCATGTGCCCGACGGACGATTTGGAGTGTGCAAGTACTTCTCGTGTATTTAATTCTATGGGCAAAATTTGGCTTGCACGCTGATTCCACCGTTATAAACAATACTGCGTGGCTGTGTTTCCCGGTGGTTTTTCCGCGCGCACATTTACGAGACCAGCCATATTTCGGGAAGCAGCGCTTTAAAGAAGAAAAAAAAAGCCTTCTTTCCAAACGTGCCATCTCCCTGCTAGCTCCACCTGATCCGAGCGCCGAAAGGAAAGCAATGAGTGGGAAGAGGGGAGAGGTGTTCTAGGCCCCTTTTTCCTCCCCAAGATTTCTGCTCCGCGGTGTCCGGCGCGTCCCCGGTAGCGGCGTCTGTTTGCACAGCGCCGCGCGGTGCTTTGCGGTGGATTCCCTTGGACTCAAGGTCTTTGCGCCCTGCGGTCTCCCAGCTGCCACTACAGAACACACCGGACGCTGCCACGGTATTGCAGCTCCCTGGAGCCTCCAGGAACCTTCCCCGGCCGCGCGCAGTCGGCCCTGCGCTGCGCCACGCGGAGAAAGCGAAAGTTCTTGCGTTTTGCCAAGCGCTGGCCGCGCACTCTGCAGAATCCCAAACAGCAACCTTTGGGGGAAAGTGGGATAGCAAGCCCATGTGTCCCTCACGGGCACTCAATGGCGAAGCATGTCTTGACTCAAGCAGTCCCTCCCAGAGCGCACACGTGTGCCCAGAATTATAATACAATATAACACATCGTAATATCGGATATTATACTGCGTTTACCTTCTATTAGGATGTGTATATTGTGTTAGGCTGTGCTTATGTGTTTGTTACGACGTGCTGCGATATTGTATCTCTCAATTCCACTACCATGTGTCACGCACCTACTCGCTCATTTGATCAGCACCACGACCCTGCGAGGCAGGACTCATTTCTCACACAGAGGGGACTGGACTTGCTTAAAAAACGCCCAACTAGAAAGGGGCAGGGCTTGGATTCGAACTCAGAGCCTGGAGAATGGCGTGGGGGTTAGAAGTGGATTTCCACCCCCGCAGCTCCGGCAGGAAAGCCTCCACCACACACTGCTGTTTCTGGAATAGCCCAACAATATATACTAATTTTATTACATTCGCACCGTCTAATGGAGATGAGCCACTGCCAGCCAGCACGCACAGGGCTCCAGACCCACGGGAGGAGACCAGTCGGGGGTCGCGGATCTTGGGGCAGTTCCTCCCTGCCTCCTGTCACCTCCACTGGCTTCAACTTTTATGGGGGAAGTGCCGTTATCATCACTTTTCACAGATGAGAACGAGGTTCAGAGAGGTTAAATTGCTTGCCCAGCGTCACTCAGCAAGTAAGAACGAAGGTTCAGCTCGGGCATTCAGACTCCAGAGCCCTCCATTTTGCTAACTCCATTTGCAATCCTACCGCGAAGTGTCCCAGGCTTAATTAGAGCACGAAGTCCCTCGGGGATCGCTGGCGGGGAACAGGTTCTAGAGAGGGGATTATTGACGTCTGGGGGTTGGGAACGTCTTGGCGGATTTGATAAGAGCTCAGGAGCGTCTTCCCTGATAAATAGAGCTACGGACAGATCCTTCGCCTATCCGAAACTTCCCTCCTTTTTCCCTGCGGGTGGGAGGGGAGCGGACTCAACCACAGGACACCCGTTGATCCGCCCTCTCTCCTGTTTCAATTCCCAACAATTAAAAGACAATAGCCAACACCATCCTCAAGGGGGACAAATTAATACCGCACCCCCTCCCGCGCCCCGGGGGTATAAAGCGTTTGGCTCTCGGACTTTCCCTCCCCCGAGCAGAGATCCACGTTGGCGAAATAAAGGGCAATGGAAAGGAATCAAGATCCAGCCCGGAGAATTCGGACCCGACAACGCAGTTTTTCCCTCTCGAATACCCATATTGTTGCGGGAAACTGCGTGGGACGAATTCATTCCGGTTTGCTAGTGTAGAACCGGCCTCTATCCATGGGCCCTGTCGTAGGAAACACGGTACCAGAGAAACCCTCTCTCACATAGGGGCCCTGGAGAAAAGGTAAGGGTCAGAAATTGGCGCCTCTGCGGCACAACGTTTCCGATGGGGGCGAAGTCTGACGGGCATTTCGAAGCTGAAAATGCCGACGAAACGGCCCAAATCCTGGGCCCACTCTCCGGCTGCTCTGAGCGCGGTATGAGGGACAAACCATGGCCAAGAAAGGAGAGGGAGTTGTTTACAATAAACAAAGCTTGTTGCTGTTGTTTTTTCCTTTCAAGAGAAACGTGTGTAGCTACACCTTCCATGTGAGAATGGAGATGAAAAAAAACTTTATCTGGAAATTTTGGCCTAGCCTCCCCTCTCCAATACACAATTATTTGCATATTTTGGAAAATTCTGAAGTCCAGCGGGATTGCTTTCATTCTCTATTTCTGTGTGTGTGGTGGGGGTGGTGTGGTTTGGAGGTGGGGGCAGTCTTCATTCGGGAAACCCGGGGTGGCTATGAATGCCTCTTGAAACGCCCTGAAAATTGAGGCGCCGCGCTTGTGGTTGCCCTCGCCACCTTCACAGCGACATCCATCCCTCGCGGCTTCGGGAAATTTGGCAGCAGGAGGAAAAAATCCAGAAGTGTGTAGAAAATTCAGAAAAGACTGGATCCTTCGGAGTTACAGCTGGAGAATGGAAATTTCACACGTGCTGATACAGTGTATCTGGACTAAAGTCCCCACCAGAGCAGACTGGCTGCTAGATCCAAGAAATTCTGGATACTTTAAGATAGCATCTGCCTAACTGGCACTTCCCTCTGGATCATTCAAGAGACATATGATGGGGGAATTTGTAGCAAAGCGACGATTGGAAGCCGCCGAAAAGAAGTTTAGTTTTTCGTTTGTTTTAATTCAAAATGCACGGTATGGGCCAGAATTTCCACCTCGGCTACGTTCTCGAGACACGGCTGAGCAGGATCTGGGGACAGCCCTTTCTCTCTCGTGGTGGCCACTTTTCTCCGCCAAGCGCGCAGAGCAAATCCCTGGGCGCTCGGCGGGATCGCAGTGGGGGCCGCGGGAAGGCGAGGGTTGTTGGGGGCGTGTGGAGCGCATTTGCCCGCGCGCACCCAGAAAAGATGACGTAAGTGGCGCTGACACGTGCAGCCCGGCTGAAACGCGCCTAAATAAAGGGTCCGCCGGCAACTCGGGCCGGGGGGATTGCCTCACACTCCGGAATCGGGCCCAGACACGTTTAGAAATGTTTTGCTGGGCGCCTGCCCCTCGAGGGCGACAGCGGCAGCCGGCGGCCGGGGCGAAGCTGCGTCGCTGGTCTCAGGCTGGCGGGGACCAGAGGCCGTAGAAGGTCCTAGACAGAGGAGAACATCTCCTACCTTTGCCTGCTTTTTGTTTTTGTTTTGGTCCCTTCACATTTGTGCGCCCCCCGGGGGGTGGGGGTCAGATCTCTGGCTGCAGCGCGCCAGCTGTGACCAGAAAGGCTCTAAGGGGGCGCGCAGGCCAAAGTTGGCACTGAATACGGCGCTGTGGTTTCCCCGTCGGTCTTCCACTGGTCGGCAAACTCCACCCGGCACAAGGCCGAACTGGGACCCCAAGCCCCAGAGCAAAGCCTGAAGCTAATGGAGCCTTTATCAAATCAACGAATGAATCTAGTACTCTGGCTTTCAATCTTAACTTTATCTTAATTCCCTGCGGGACTTTGAATCTCTCTCTCCAGCCCGTGTCCCCTCGGTAGAATGCAGTCGGACCATGCTCTTAAAACTCAGTCATCAAAAGTAATAAACACAACAAACATCCTACAATGATTGAGTCCCTACACTGTTCTACAAACTTTGTATTCATTTAATCTCCCAACAATCAGGTAAGGTGGATACTATCATAACCCCATTTTACAGATGAACAAACTGGAGCTCAAACAGGCTAATTCAGACCGCCTGCCTCGTGTGGGCATTTTATCACTGTGCGAATCCCTGCTTTGGATAGCGACGTTGCTCTAGGGCACCGGTGCTTGGTGGCCCCAACTTCCCCAGACTCGATGACAGCTCGCACGCAAATCCTCCCAACAGCAGGGAGGGTCGGCCTAGCTCTTGCCTCTCCCCTGGCCGTATATCTGGGGCCAAGCAGTCCCGCCAGACCAAGCGGGGCACTTGGGGGAGGCTGTAATCGGCTCTAGGTGTACCGATCAGGGCTGGGACCCGGAACATCCTGGGCGTTAATGCACCGGCGCCCTGATCTTGAAACAGGAAGACAAGGATTTGCCTGAGGCTCGGCCCAAGGCCGCGAGTATAAAGACTGCGTGGAATTTCCCAGAGTCCCTAAGAGCCCAGAGTGTCCGCAGGTAAAGGACCGAGGCTCTATACCAGTCTCGAGAAAGGTCACTCCAGAAGCCGATGTGACTGACCTAAGCCCCCAGCGCCTTCGCGCCGCGCCCTCGCTAGCGTCTTTACGCACCGGCGCAATTGTGCGGGACTCATTGGCGCAAACCCGGATCCTGCCAGCGGGTGTCGGGTCTCGCCCAGCTTCGGCCACTGCACCCTAGTCATCGTAATGAATGGAGAGAGAAAAGACAGGACTGGAAGGGGTGGGGAGGACATGGTGAAGGAGGTGAAATATCTTGGAAATTATACACCGAGAGAAGGAAATATGGATAACAGTTTATCAGCACCCCGCCCCCATTGCCCGCATGTTTAAAACCCCTAAGTAATTTTAGATTGTGTCTTCAGTTAATATATCTCTCTCCCTTTCCCGCGGGTTGACAGGGAAGCGCCGTTGCTGCAAGATGTCTGCAGAAAAGGGTCTTTAAGAGTTTCCACATTGTTTAGTTACACAAATGTGTTTGTGGTTCCTGAGACCCCCTCCCCCACCCGCCTCCGAATCTCATTTTACTTTATGACTCCAATTGTTTGAGGATGCCCGCGCCACATAAATCCTGCTTCAAGATTAATCTCCCTGCTCGCTCGCGTTGCGGGCAGCGATTTTTTTTAGTTCTTTAAAAGAGGGCGCCGGGCGGAGATTTATTAACAAGGAAAAATAGTTTATTTTTATAGCCGACCTCGGAAAGGTGGGGGTGGGAGTGCGCCAGGGAAGGGGAGCCGTTCGCAGGGATAAACAATGAGACTGAGGGGCCCGGGGGTGTTAAAGACCGCTTCAGCTGTGAGTCGGCTGGCGACTTGAACTTTACTGGCTTACTACCTTCACCACGTCTGTGGGTGCGCAGTGAGAGCTCTGGGAGGACCAAGACAATTGCGGGGCACGCCCGTGTGGGTCAGAGGAGGTATTGTGTGTGTGTGTGTACACTTGTGTGAGCAAGGATCACACACAGCCCGGGGACAAGTGTGGGTAGGGGTCCGTGTGTGTGTCCCCCAAACCGGCCTCTCCCCAGGGGCTAGGATCTTGGGGTCAATCACAGTGAGTTCTTTACATTACCTTATGGTTGGCCGTCAAAGATCTGCAGACCCCAAAAAATTATTTGCAAAATTGTATACTTTAGTGTATTTTTCTGGAGGAAGTTCATCGTTTTCCTCAGCTTCTCCAGGTACCTTCTTTCTATTCATAAGACTAAAACCCCACTAATTAAGGGAAAGAGCTAAGCCAGTCCCTTCATCTTCCCATACTGCTGGCCACCCCCTTGCCCAGCCAACCATTTTTGTTCTTCAAACTGGTTTAGTATTTGCCCTTAAAGGGTAACAATGACCCAGGAGTCACCACCTTAACCTAGGGCATTTTGGAGGCCAATTTTGGCCACATTTGGGACTCATCATACTCTTTTAGGATAATTAATAGTAATAGATAAAGAGCCAAGGAGTATGGGTGTTGCTATCAATCTCTGGCTATCTGACCTCGGGCAATCAGCAATTCCTCTCTGGGCCTCAGTTTCCCTCTAAATTTAAGGGTCATTTATGATATGTGTGCAGGCGCCCAACTGTGCACTTTCACAGGCAGCTGCCTTGGGGGGCCATGTAGGAGAATACTAACTCTGCAACTGTTCCACCTTGCACCAAGAATAAGATCCTGAGGCCTTTATGGGGAAGGGAGGTTCCTAATCTACGGGGTAATGGTGGATCCCACTGAGAAGCTGATACAAAGATGGAACATCTCTGCAAACACATGCACACTATTGCCCATGAACACGCAATTCTGCATACAATTTTTTGGAGGCCCTGGACAGGTGAAGGCCCCTGCTTAAAAGGAGGCGTGGAGCGTAAACCTTGGCCAGTGCGTTAGAAAAAGGCCTCAGGAAGCCTGGGGATCTTGGCCACGTGAGATTACCAGCCAGAGCCCCACTAAGGGTTCCGCAGCCGGCAGAGCAAGGTGAGAGAAGTGCGCCCCTCCTTTGATTCGTAGACTCAGGGGCAGCCCGAGATCGCCCGGCACTGCGGCGTCTGTCTGTCTGCGCGTCTGCCCGCGGATCCTCAGAAGCAGGCAGGAACTGAGGAGCGCCTGGCGCGCGCAGCTAGACCAGGGAGAGGGCGCGCGGTGAGCCCCGGCCGCGCCCTGCATGGGATGCGCTGGTAGGATCCGATTCCATTTGGGGGTACTGGGGGTGAAAGCCTTGGGAAGCGCAAATGGCTTGTGTCTGCAACGGTTGTCCACGCGCACATCACTGACCCCCGACGCCATTCATCTCCGGACATCTTTTCTCGAGTCTGGGGACACCTAATCAGTACACAAGCTGACCACGATTCAATCTGTTGGATCAGCCCGGGCCCTTTTCCAGGGGAACATACAACCCAGTCAACTGGGCTGCTCGCTGGCTCTCCTTAGACAGTGCTCAATTTTCCTAATATGATAAAGACTACACACACCAAAAAATAGGGCACTTTGTATTTTAGGAAGATCTTTCCACTCCATCCCACTTAGATGCTATTAGAATTTCTCCTTCCAAGAGAAGGAGGCTGCGTCCAGAGAGGTTAAGCAAGCAGCTCAGGAGTGCACAGTAAATGGAGAACCTGGATGCAAACGCAGGGTTTGAGATTCCAAATCCTTGTCATTGTTTACCGCACCACAATGAACTTCTTTCTTACTGCAGGCCCCACCACAACACAAGGCACCACAATATGCGTGCTCACGACGCCACGAAGCAGAGCTTCCATCACGCAATCGCCTGAGCCCAGGCGAGCTGTGGGAAAAAAGTGACAAAATGCCAGACGCTCTTCGAAGGCGCATCCCGCTCTGGACGCTTACCGACAACTTGGGGCACACGGCCTGCATCCCCAGCACCCTCTCCTCTCTCTCCACCCTTGTTTCATTCCCACCCTGCTGCTCTCATGCTGTGAGTCAGCAATGACCCCTACTTAGCATCCGTTTTTTGCTCCCACAACTCCCCCTTCCCCAAACACATTCTTCGGTGCCCATAAAATATCAGTCTGTTTCACCCCGTCCAGAGCAAACTGCTTCCTGAGGGTGGAAGCGCGTCGGTCGCCCCCCTCCCAGCCCTGCCCTGAGATGCCTTACCTGCTCGCTGCTAAGGTGAAGGCCTGCGCCTGGAGCCTAAACCCTGGCGCGCGCGCACCGTGGCGCGGGCCGCTCCATCGAGCATCCACTGGCCTCGAGCCGCGTTTCCGGTTGTAGCACCCGGCGCCCCCCGAGTGGGCCCGATAAGCTATCGGGCGGCCCGCGCAGGGGTGATCAGCGGCGAGCCAGGGCACCTCGGGCCCGGCTCCCGGCTCCCGGCCCGGCTGCCTGCCAGCGGCCGCTCAGGACAGCGGCGGGACGCCTGCCGAGGTGTTTCTGGTTACAATCACCTCACACACAGGCCTGCATTCCGGCTCCCCCCACCACCACCCCCATCCTTACCACCAAGTTTGAAGTCACACCTTCTCCCGGATTGGGGAGCTTTGCCGGGCTGGGGGGGCGATGAGTGCGAGGCAGAGGTTGTTAATCTATAGAGCTCCAGCAGGCTCATAAAGAGGAGTATTTTTGGTGGTCAGAAAATCGGTATTGAGTAGATAGATCACCCACCCCACCCTATTCATCAGGAGTTAATTTTCTACCAATTTAGCCAGGACTGCTGTGTGTTCCTGATTGTTTTCTGGAGGAGCTGAGATATACAGCTGAGCAGCTTGATTTGTTTTTTCCTTTGGAAAATGGAGGTCGTAAGTAGGAAAAGTTTCTCAGGAGAAAGCTAATCTTGGCAGGAAAAATAATAACCACAACAATTATATTGCAGCTACCAATTACTGAGTTCTAATTGTTCTACAGAGTTCTAGGCTCTGGAACTATTATTGCTCCCATTTTACAGATGAATAGTTAGAGGCTTGAAAAGGTGAAGCGATGTCCCAGAGTCACCTGCTGTAGGTAGATCAGCCACAAGGGGTCCTGGTGCACAGTAGCCCTGTGATAAAGGTTTGGGATATCTCAGCCTTGAGGGTGGAGGGTAAGGATGCCCTCATTAGCTTGCCATTGTGAAACCTTCCAACACCCAAAAGACATGCCAGACCCCAAAAGGCCCCCCGCTATTTCTTCCCCACCCTCTGAAATGATTCATGCTGGAGAAAAATGTCAAACAGAAATGGCCCTTAATTTGCTCTCCAAGAGAGAGCCAGAGAAATCCAGCCTGACTCACTGTGGATAGAATGAAGTCGGGTGCTTTCTCAAGCTTTGGGGAAAACTGCAATCAAATCCATTCAGGCTGCCCTGCTAGTGCTAGCCAGTCTCCCACCGGCACGAGCTTAGGCCCCAGCCACCCCTTTCCAGGCTGGGGCTGTTGTTTCTCTTCTTGGCAAGAGACCCTCTGGGGTCACGGCAGCCTTCGTCAACCTCCCCTCATCTGGAGAACAGGGCTGTCCAGGATCCATGGGGCAATTAACCTCGCCCACCCTCTCCCTACCAGTTTCCTTAAAATAAATGTGACAAACGTGAGCCTAATGATCTGCAGGGGAAGATCTATATTCTTCAGGACCCTAGCACACGGCTCCCTGCCTCCTGGCTGAGCAGCCAGCCCTACTTCAAAGGGTTGGCGATATTGCAAGGGGTTTCCTGGCTTTCAGGAAACAAACAACCCACCAGTTTCCTTGGGGCAGGATAACAGCCACAGCAGACAGTAACACTAACGATGATGATGATGATGATGAAGGTGGTGGTGGCCAGCATTTGTTGACCACAACATGTCAGGCTCCTGCTAAGGGCTTGGCATGTGCTAACACATCTGGTCTTTGCAATAACCCTATAGGTAAACAATGCGGTCACCCGTTTTACAGCTGAGAATCCTGGGTGCTAAAGCCACGTGCCCACAACCCCACAGCTGGTAGGTGGTAGAACAGGATTTGAACCAGGTCCACATGGTTTTTAAGAACAGTAATAGGATTTTAAAAATAATAAATGCACATGATACAAATATCAAACCAAGAAGAATATGCAATAACCTCCAGCTCTAATCCTGGCTTTCCCTCCCCCCCTCCCAATCACAAAATCAAGGTTTGTTTGTGTTTGGTGCATCTTTTTAGGTATATTCTGCATCTATATATTTACATATATATGTATATACATATATGAATTTATGCAAAAGCCTTCTTTTAAAAATTGCAAATGGAGTTCACGATACAAACAGCTCTGCATTTTGCATGTTTATTGTTTTAACTTGGTGATGCATTTTTTCCAAGTATGGGTTTTTAATCACTAATCACTGTGCATAAAAAGAAATGCTGCCAAACAAAAAGGAATGGGCATTGGCAGGGCTGCTTTCCTGGGGGATGGTGCAGTGTCAAGTTTTGCTCAGGGTCATTTTAGCTACTTAGGGACAGAAATGGAGAGAGAGAGAGCAGAGAGAGAATGTCGGGAGGCTCAGATGTCTGTGACATTCCAAGCAGAGATAGCAGATGTCCCAGGAACAAAACATGCTCATCTGCTCTTGGCACGGGGCTGTCATTAGACTTGCATTTCAGGGCAGGAGATTTTCAAAGCCTTAAATGGTCTCTCAGAGATGGGCCAAGCCAGGTCCACTCTCTGCTTGGTGTGGAGGGGCCAGCAGGCTTTTAGGGCCGGGGGTTGAGCAACAGGGTGGACAACTGGAACTGGGGGGTGAGGCCGGAGTATTCTGGTCCTGGCTCTTCAACATGGTCTTCCCTACCAGGGCGGAATAACGTTGAAGGAATTATCCTGTTTCTTCTGTCGCCCTTCCCCAACAGTCATCCCTTAATTTATATAAAATTTCCCTCATATATGTTTTGACTCAGATAACCAATGCAAAGGTATTTTCCCAAATGGTACTTGTGCTGTCATTCAATTGGCTTTCAAGCAGAGAGTGTCTTCTTGACAAACCTCTGAAGCTCCAGATGAAGGCTTCCAGGCCAGCCCCCAAGTGACAGATGGGAAGGGTCAGCATGGCCATCCTGGGGCCTGTGGAATCTGTTCAGACAAGGTAGAGTAGTCAGAGCACAAGGCAAAGGCTAATACCCTGGTGAAGAGCTCCCGGATCCACGAGGTCTTGTCCCTTATTCAGAATAATAATGATCAGGGATTTTCTTACTCGCCTCTCACTGTCTCCTGGTCCCACAGTTTGTCTCTCTAGCAAAGATAAAGATCCCTCCTTTTCTTTCTCTCCTTCCCTCCCTCTCTCTCTCTCTC
>PVKY010006161.1:0-16343 GCA_004027775.1 Bradypus variegatus
TAATTAAAACATGTACAATAGCCATATTAAAAAGGTAAAAAGAAACAGTTAAAATCAATTCTAATAATGCATTTTATTTATCCCAATATATCCCAAATATTATCATTTTGACATGTAATCAATATAACATTATTAAAGAGATAATTCTCATTCCCATTGTTTTTTTTTTTACTTTTATTTTGGGCTAAGACTTGAAATCTGGTATATATCTTATACTCACAGAACATGTCAGTTTGGACTAACCACATTGAAGTGCTTACTCTTTATAGGTGGCTAGTGGCTATGAATTTGGATAGCCCAGGTCTAGAGACCCGACTGGGAATGTAAGTAAAGTGCCTGTGCACTTTAGATCTTTGCTTCTGATCTAATACTTTGTAAGCTAGAATAACCATAAAAAACAAAACAAACTGACCAAAAGGAAAACGTGCCATGCAGTGCAAGTCATTCAGGGAGTGTTTTACTCCAGTATCACACCTAATTTCTCTTTTTTACTTTTTGACAAGTGTGGGAAAGAAACAGTTGGAATCCTTTCCGGTAACATGTCTGCAACCCATATTATTTCAGACATTTGCAGAGTGTGGTCATATTTTAGGTGACAGAATCTGATGAATGTGGAGGGATTTAAATCTATGTGGTAACATCCTCTAGCAGGTGATTCTCAAACAAACTGGATGCTGTCTGCCTTTAATTAGGGATAGTCCTCATTTACCAAAATATACAGGTATGTGACTTCAATGCAAATACGTTGAATGTATTAAAGCGAGAATTAAGTATCTATTCAGATTGGATTAACAAAAATATATGTCCAAATGCCAGAATTTAGTTATTTAACTGTTGCTAGTTATGAGGTATGAGGCTTTTATTTTGTTAAAATAATAATGCAAATATTTAAATTATTCAGAAATAGATTCTCCCAAGAGCTTTATTTGGGGCTCTTTACTGAAACCAATACCCTTCAAACGCTGATGGAGGCTGGTTCAGGGATCCACAAGATGTGTCTCTCCAGTGGTCCCACATGCTGCCCTGAGAAACATTTTCATCACTTGACACTCATGCTACAGTCGTGATTTGGGCCACATTCACTTTTATTTCATTCCTGACTTCCATAGCAACCATGACCATGTTAAAATATATATCTACAAGAGGTATCATAGATTCCCTTAGCAGCTCAGGTGGAGAATAAAGTCAGAATGAAATAAATACAGAGCTGATTGCTGGGAAATATGTGCTTTCAAAAATCTGTGGTTCATTGTATCTCATCCTTTGACAATAATTTATTATTTAAAGAGACCTTCTACAGTTGGGGTAAATCTTCATCTTAGGCTTCAGCACAGTCTTTCTTAAATTTTTAGGCTATGGATCCTTTTATAAAGTAAACAACAACAACAGAAAGAAAAATAGGGAGAGTATAATAGACTCTGTGCCCAGGCCAAAAAACAAACAAGCAAACAAACAAACAAACAAAAAACCCAAAAACCTTACATATAATTTCAAGGGCCTCCATCCTCCTACAAAATCTGGTTTGAACCATAGGTTCTGAAGTCCTGTTTTGATTAATGTGCTGGGTACATTTTATTGGAATATGTTGGGTCCACTTTGCAGACTGAGAACCTTTGATCAGAAGGCATTTTGATTTGGCTGCTTCCCCAATAACAAATTGTAATTACACAAAATGTAAACACATGTTTAAGTGCTTGTAAAACTATTCCAATACTTGTCACACTATTAATTTAATAAACTGAATATTCAGCTGGGGTTTTCATTAATTAAGCATCATCTAACTGAAAGATTGTTGCACACGTTGTCATACTATATTTGGATGCTTTTTTTTTTTTCCAAAGGGAGAGAAAAAGAGATGGAGAGTGATGACACTAACCTCTTTGCCGGTAGGTGTTTATCACACCATGAAAGCCAAAACAATTACTCAGGGCTTCGTAGGGTAGGCATGAATGGTAAATAGTAAAATGCTATTTCCTTGGAGAATGTTTCTTGTGGTGTTTCACGCTGGTAGAGGGAAAACCATTCCTCAACAGGAGCAGCCCTCCTTCAGAGCACAAATACAAATGAACAGAAATGACATTATATTCTTGCCTGCCTGGGGCAAAAAGGATCACCTATTCTTAACTGAACTTCGGGTGTGTGATTTTCTGCCATTTTCCTTCTTTTATTAGATTAGAATGACTGCCCCTTGTAAGAGCAAAGCTGTAATGTGGTACTATCAGGGAAGCTTGAGGATACACATTGTCTTTAACTTAACTTGACATATTTTTGCCATGCAGGAATTTCAGAGTCTATTCAGATAGATGTAGGAGGGGTAGTCATTATTTTTTTCTCTTTTCCAGTCAGTTTTTTTTTCCATGTAGAATTCATAGTTCACTAATTAAATAGTAGTTACAGGTGACACCTCTGAAAAAATGGGATTAGATTAAGAACATGAGAATTATTTTTATTTCCAGTTTTCTTCAGCCAGCCTACCTAAATCCTTAAGTGTTCACATAATTAGGTCTTGCAGAATAATGGCACATTTTACCAGTTATCATTTCAGGTTAATAAAAATATCACATAATTTTAAATGTTACTGCTCAATTTAATTCCTCCATCAAATTAAAACAGTTTTTCATTGATGGGAGAAGACAAGAGTGGGGATGCAGCATTAATTAATTGTTCAACTATTGAAATCTAAACAACACTTCCCCAAATGGTTTAAGCATTCCTGGTAGACTTTTTTCAGGACCTACCCTAAAAATGTAGTAGGGGGAGAATTTTCTACCATGATAGATTTCATGATCTATAAAACTGCAGTTGTTTTTTCAATATTAATATAAAATTTTCACAGGAAATGCTATTTTCCTTTCTAGTTAAGTGCAATAATATGATTTATACAAGGGCTATGTCTGTTTCTTAATTATTGGATTCTTCAGATGCTGAAAGAAGATGGTAATATGTGAGTCATACCTTACCAGGTGCTGTGAAGGGTAGAAGTTCTCTGTGTTCCCAAGATTGTTGGTGAACATTCAAGATATGTTAGTTGGCATACTTAATTCTTTCTAACATCTAATTACATTTATGTGCAGTTGATGGTGGGGAGTTGTTGGCAACTGTTTTAGATAACTAAAGGAAGAATGACTTTTAGTGTAAGAAAGTGAAAACACATTTAAACTTGGAAAATCATTCAATATGGCAATGGTCAGAATGATTGGAAAATTTGTACCAGATGATCTCTTGCTCTTTTTTAGAAAGAAAACTGATTAGAATTCTGGTCCTGATTTTCAGAGGGCAAAGAAAGAGTTTCTCACGACAGGACATTTGGATCAAAACCCAGACGGTGTTTCTCACTATATATTTCATGCCTATATATCATTAAGGCTCTCCAATTGGAGTTAAAACAAACAAACAAACAAGTAAAAAAACTTAGAGGTTTGCCTGGTTCTTCTTATTGTTCTAAGATGCAGCTTGGTCACTGCCATCATTGGCATCCTTATTGATAAAGACTAGGAGTGAAAATGATAGGTAAGGAATTCTAGTTCAGATATCCTGAACTAGATATCCTGAAGCTGAAGCTTTAAATTGTACCAGATGATAAATACTTAAAGTTCCAAACATAGCAAATATATAGAACATGTAGTTTAAATTTGAGCATGTAGTTCAAATTTCTACCATGTCTTGTTAATCTTTGGGAGTAGAGAAACTGTTAAACAGGTATTTTATTTAGTATTTAACAATTGGTGAAATACAGCCACCTATTTCCCATATAGCACAGAGCATTCAGTTTCAGAATACTGGGTCTTTCCAACCTAATAATACTGGATGGTTGACAGTGGAGGATGAAGGCATTGACCAATGGTTCTAGGTCTAATGTCAGGTTCCTTCACAGCTGCCTCCGGTCCTTCCAAAACTACTATTCCAGTAAGGCCACACATGCAAGAAGGGTGAAGAAGAGCATGGAGCTACAGGACCAGCTTGTGGACCATATACCTTCTTCCATCCTAGACCTTTCTTTATGCTACCTGGGTGAGTGATTTGTGCCATTTATGGATCTGACTCAAAGGCACTTCATGCAGTGTTCACCTTCAGGCAGATCTAAGCTAAATGTTTACAAGGACTGGGGCAAAAGTTCCAATGCCATCTGTCTAAATATTTAAAAGTTATCCATGAAGCTAACAAAATGTTAAGTAAAATATGTTCTACTCTGCTATTTTCACACATACATTTGCATAACAATTGGAAGGCCAGGTATAAATTTAGAATCTTTTGACTTCTCAGACTTCTGCACTGGACCTTGACCCTGAACTAGCCTGGTCAATTACTTCCTCCACACCTCCCTTCTCTTCCAGCCTTGACCTCTGGCTTGTACTCAAGGGGCCTCTCCATATTTGCATGTGGATTCTCTGGGACACTTCCACCCATATATATTAATCTTTCTCACCCCTGAGGCCTAGAGGTGAACAGGCCTGATGCTGCTTGTTCTAGAGACTGGAAGAGGGCCATACATGTCCTGAAAGTGGATGGGGGGCATCTGGAGAGGGGATTCTAGGCTCTTGAGACTTGGCCTCTCTAAGCAAGGACCCCTCTTTTCTGAGAATAAACTTCTCCCTTTAAGCTGTATACAGGGTCAGAAGCGAATCACTCCTGTATCATGCATGGTAGGGCAGTCTCCATACTTTCCCATAAGCTGAACCTTTGCCCCATTTTTTGAGGTTTTATGCTTATCAATGGTGTTGAGGAAGGAATTGTAGTTTTACTCTGTGAGAAAGCTGACAGATTTATTCATACAAAAGACTGTATTAACCAACCTTAAGGGACCTAGCCAAGTAAAAACAGAAGAATTAGGACTTCATGTATGTGAACAATTTAGGTCCCACTTTCCACCCCAGTCCTGTTTCTTAGACATAAAAATTATAGATGGGACCAGCTTTGCAAGAATGCTGGAAAGCAGTAGATGAATAAAAGCCACTGATCTGGGTTTCCTTCAAAGGAATAGACTCTTAAGAAGAATTTGAGAATCCAGATTAAAATGAACATTTCATTTACATTTGATATATACCTAAAAGTGACTTTTTATTAAAAGCAGCTTGCATCACTTCAGGAAATTCAGAAAACTATATCTAAATACACTGAATGCATGATATTCTTCATCAATTTAGATTCTTATACCCTCATAAAGATAAAATGCCGATGACTTGATTTAGATCAGGTGTTCATTAAATTTTAGAATTAGTTTTTGGAATCCCACATATTGAAATGTGCAAAGTTCGATTCCTGAGCATTGTGACAAAGCCATGAGTGGATAATGATAAAGTGCATTGTTACCAGAAATAACACAGTCTGCCTTTGGTTTGTGCTATTAAACTAAAAACAAAATTCCAGTTTTAATATTAGAAACCCACCTCATTATTAGGAATTTCAGACTCTGTATGTTCTAAACATTTTCGCATGTATTCCTTGGTGAGACTTAAATTTAATTTGCTCTTTATGCTTCTAATGTGAATCTCCAATTTCTGCTTGGCCACTCTGCCTCTAAGCCAAAGCTTTAAATTATCTCCAACTTTTCTTATTTCTTACATCAAAAGAGACTGTTGGTTTGAATAACAAACATTCAATCGACTTGGACATGGGGTGGCAGGCGGCACAGGCATTATCTGTTTACCTTTTATTGCCTTCTTTGAATTGGCTTTTCTGGGAACAAAACCAATAAGACATGCTGTTCCTTCATCTTGTTTTTACCCAGGTTATTTGTCAGAATTTTTTTTTCTCCCATTTCAGCAAGGTGTGGCTACTGAATGAGGAATTCAGACTGGAAGTAAGCTTCTGACCTAACACTATCATAAATTATTGTCCTGTGAATTCACTTAGGACTTCATTGTTCTTAAGACTCTGGTGTGGCCTGCTAATTATATGTCATGCAGGAGATGCGGGTGCTCACACATTTGAAACCTGTGGGACATCAGTGTGCTGGGAATGGAATACACACTGTTTTGGCCTCTTTGAAACTTTGCAATGCTTCTCGTCCCTCCTCCCCTTGCTGGATTACACAGTAATTGGCCTAATAAAAGGCAGAAACAAGAATTTATTACACCTTGGGCAGTACTTAAAACAAACTTTATTCTCAGGAACAGCAGTTATGTCTACTTGCTGCTGTATATTTTGATATTTCCTCTAAATACTTAGTCTGAATATATTCAACATTAAAATGCTAATCACTCAATTTCCCTGCTCCGTTCCTGGTTCCCCAGGTTGCCTCTTATGGTACTCAATGTAAACACTGTATTTGGAAAGATACATAGATCAGCATCCCTAGAGTCACATGATCACCATCAATCTGTGAAAATAGCATGACTTAAAAATAAAAGTCTCTTAGTACTCTGCCAACAGGCTTTGGCATAATCTTGGCAATCGCTTAGAATTTTTTTTGCTGTTATAATTTTTCCCAAGTGGAAATAGTCTCATATTTTGCAGAAGTAGTCCAAGCTAGTGAACACCAATCCATCTTCCTGGGTACTAAATTCGTCAGCTGTCTGCATTCAGTCCACATAGAAATCAGTAAAGTGAGTGTGAAACTGCTCAATAGCTGCTCCTTTCATCTTAAGAAACTGCAATACAAATTCCTGAAATCGTTTATGCAGGAATTTTTATTCTTTAAATCTTCCAGTGTCAAAGCAACAAGAAAACACTTAGACTGTCCTTTGGTGGAATCGGATTACACTTGTTATATATGTAAACTGATATTCTTTGATGCCAGCACGTTGCCCATACAGAGAGATCTCTGTACAATGAAACAAAACAGAACCAAAGAGGACAAAATAAAATGTCAGTCTTTGCTGATTGGAATTAGATACATGAACAGATTGTCTGGTAACACAAATTGGCAATAATACAAAAAATCTACATATTACAGTATTTCAAGAAAAATAACTTCATTTGAATACAAAAGGATAGATACACTTTCTTTTTTCCTACAGCCACTCTCGGACAGCGGGTGGGTGCTCGCTAAGATACACAGGGGTAGGCCTGGACTGAGCTTTCGGAAGGGGCTGTCACACATGTGCACCACTAACAGACAGAAGTCTTTCAGCCGACAAGGGCTACAGAGGAGCGTTCACTGAAGCACAGGCTGGAAAGGATTCAGGGACTGAAGCCGGCCAATATGGCAGCTTGTAACAGACTTCCTTATACCACAGTGCACCGACAGTCAGGAATGCTTCTGTGTGGTTGGTCCACACCCCGGGCAGAGTGGTACTAGGGTTCACCACATTAGAGTAGCAAGTGTTTTTAGGTTGGATGATTTGTTTGTTTTTGTCTTTCCCGTTTGGGGGGCTGTCGCAGCCTTTTCCATCCACAAGAAACTCTGCAGCTGGCAAAGGGATTTGCAGCGGTAATATCAACTGCCGACTCGGCTGATGCCCGAAGTTAACAGTCTTGCCCCGGGTGTGCTCCCCGCGGTTGGTCAGGTATGGCTTAGCTGGGTCAGGCCTTCCTAGCGCGTGCACTGTTTGCGCGGGGGCGCCTGTGTGTGGTTCCTGTGTCAGTAGCAAATGCTCCGGCTGTGTTGCTTCCCCACGGCGTAGGTCGGTGGCCGCACGCGACGTCTAGAAAGCCAGGGGGCTGGCGGTCCCCAGCAGAGCGGCCAGCAGCAGCAGCTCAGGGGAGCCCCGCCGAAGCGCCCCCTGGCCCGAATCGGAACCGCAGCTGCCCACCTCCTCGCAGCGCAGCTTTTCGCAGAGGATGCCGGTGTAGGCCGCCGGGCACAGGCAGCGCGCGTTGTTGTGGCACGTCCCCCCGTTCTGGCAGTGCAGCAGCTCGTTGTCGCAGACGTTCGCTGCAGAATGAGGGGAGGGCGGTGGGGGGCGGAGGGCGGGGAGGAGAAGCAGAATCAATTTAAGTTCATCTGGTACATCATGTTTTCAGCTTAAAAAAAAAAAAACAACTCTTATCGATCTTGTGCTCCCCCCTCCCCTCCACCAACTAAGCACGTGACTCCAATTTCCAAACAAATGTAGTTGGCTGCTCTCGTTTTTATCATATTAGCCTTTCTCATATAGATTTTTTGCTGCAATCTTGGATATTATCATTGTCCATTTCAGGCTATTAGAAAACAAAATAATGTAATACTCCTGGTATGGCAGTATCTTCTCTTCATGGAACTGGGACCTGTTGTGACCTCTTCGTTTTTAAAGGACAAATGCCTGATACAAGAATGCAGAGCTTTGAAGCCAAATGAATGGTAATTAAAATGCACAGCAGTGTTGCTAAAATGACAGAGAACCTCTAAGGGGTGGGCCTTTCTCCCTGCATGGGATTCCAGCCACTGCATGCTTGAGGGCAGAAGCCAACAGGGCAGCGTGGGGATGGAGGGATTGGGACGTGGGGAAGGCAGCATGCTCCAGGCAGGTGGCAGCCAGGGGGGAAGAGAGAAAGCTTGTTTGATACTATGAGGGTGGGGAAGAGCAGTCACATTTGCTCCTAAGAGTCTATTAGGATTTTTATCATCGTGTAAATATGGCAAGTAAAGTCCAGGGTTACCTTGACTTCCTGAAATAGTAAATGCGATGCTGAAACCCTGATTACCAAAATTGCATTATGCTCATCAATGAACAAAATCACTTTGAATAAATCAAGACAAGCAATTTCAGAGGCTACAATTCATTCATGGTCCTTGCCATGTAACTTTCCCCTTTAATGATTCCTCATCTCTTCATAATTCTGGTTATCCTCATTAATTCCATGTCTCAGATTCTTTTAGATAATCAAGGTTTCACTGATTTAGCAGAATGTTAAATAGAACCCAGGGAAATTAAAACAACAACAAAAAGTAAAAGAGCCAAGAACACTTCCCAGCAACATATGCTGCTTAAGCGTTTAACATATAGAACCACGCTGGAAAGGAAGGTGGGAGCAGAGCAGAAAAAGTAGCTTCTTATAAATTTTGACATTTTTCATTTTTAAAAAATGCCATGGTCAAATTCTTGAGGGATGCCAAATGCATTAGACACACACACATACACACACACACACACACACACACACACTATTAAGTATAGGGTATTTAAAAAAAAATAACCCTCACCCTCTGAGTAACAACTCAGTAGAGAATCTTGCCTGGTCCATTAATCATGTTCAACAGTCATGTCACCTTCAACAGTCACGTCACCTTCAAAAGAAGCTTCTTCCAGGCAAATATGCTAATATTCTGTGTGCAAATGAGCTGAGAAGAGATGGTGGTGGGTACCCAGAGAGTTCATAACAAAGTGCCCTAAATTGGGCCCTGTTTTGCCACATTCCTCAACAATCCCTTAGCTACCTCTCATACAGGTGCATGACGTATTAGTGTAATTTTCAAATGTACCACATGTACTTTCTACAAATGTCAGAAGTGAATATTAAAGCCAACAAAATCCTTCAGGCTCAAAATATTGATATAGAAGGCTGTGTTCTAGGGGTTCTAATGATTATATGATTTAACTCTCAATGGGTGCCTTTAAAATCATGAATATTAGACCCAAATTATAGCACTGTGTGAGTCGTGGTTAAAAATGTCAAGATCTGTAGTTGTTAGGCAAAGTCTACACGTGTATTGTGATAAGCCTCATGGTCAGAATGGATAAGAATCCTCCCCTTTTGCTTGTTAATTTGGAAAGCATACGTGAGTTTTCAGGATTCTGTTTTGCTTACACTTCAGGAAATATCTGTTTAATTGGGGCAACATGGAATAAACAGATCCAAATAACTGTTTCCATTTAAAGTTAAAGATTCTCAGCATTTCTTGTTCCAGCCAGCAGACTGCTCAATGGGATATTTCCTTTCATTTGGGCCTACAGGTAGGGAAATACCTATTCCATCAATATCAATAATTGCTTGCCTTGAATAATTGAGAAGAAATCAATAGTTAATTAACTATCACTCACCTGTTTTTAAAAAAAGCTATTTTTCTTCTTGGACGTGAATGTAAATCAGCTGTTGAACCAAGGTTTCTTTTTTTTCAAGAAGTTAGTGATTAAGTAAAAATTGAATACTTTCCCTAAATTTAAATAAACTACTAGTTGATTTTGATGATTGTGAGAAAATTTAAGACATTTTATAAATGCAAAGGGACATACATTTTATAAATGTATCCAGGTATAGCCCAGGATAAATTATCTCACGGGTTGGGGGAATAGATCTTCTGTAAAAGATGAACAGAAAACACAAAACCTAGAATATATTTCAATTACTGTAGAACTCACTATCAAAGACATTACATTTGGTGTCTCAATTGGGCCATTCCTTCAACAAATACAGAACTTTACCAACTGTGGGAATCAAGGTACAGTGATGCTAAAAGCATACCTAAATCTAACTACAGATCTTACCTGCTATTCTTAATATCATGCTCCATCTTCATGTCATTTTGAGCCAAAATTGTGGTGGTTAGAGAATAAACTAGATGGTTAACAAATATCAATGAATTCTTCTTCAGCATATGAAACCTTGTACTAAACACCATGAAGAAACTAAAGGAAACATAAAGCATGATCTCTGCTTTTATGGGTACAAATCTAGGCAGTGAGATAAAATATAGACATAAGAGACAATCTGGTATTAAATTGTCCTTATCAATTCCAACCAGCTCATCCAACATCTATTGTGTGCCAGGCCCCCTGCTAGATTTTATGGCTCTAACTCCACCTGTCCCATAGAAGATCACAGTTGGGTGGAAAATAAACAAACAAACATATGCAAAAATAATTATGATTATATATTTTAAAAAAACTATAAAGTATTTGCAAACTGCTAGGGGAACTCAGATGATGATATAAATAATTGTTCTTAGGAAGAGTACAGAGGAGGTACTTGAACAAAGAAGTGCACCAGGCAGATACTGATTTAAAGCATGTTACGGATGAGGAAACTGTATGAGAAAAAGCAAGCAGACACTGAAAGGGCATTGTGCTGGTTACTAAGCAATTGTTTCTCTACGACTCTAAATTCACTCTTCTGATGTTAAGGCTGGAACTCTGTAATAACACTTGGCTTCTACCACTAGAGGGTTCTAGAGAGAGCATGGAAGGTAAGAGGATAGAAAAATTTTCCATTTTCCTGTTTGGTGGCTCTTCCTAACAGCACTGCCCCCTCAATGGCCCTTCATCCCAACAGCACCATTTGGCACTAGGGCTCAGCCTTATTCAGAACCAGCTTCCTCTCACCCTTAGAGGTACCTGCACCATCAGGGCAGCACCTCCTCCCTAAAAGTTAGAGCCTAATCTTTTTAAGGGGTCCCTGCACATTATTTCAGAGATACTAGCAACAGCCAGAAATTATCACTCCTAAGAGGTACAGGTCCTAGGTCTGTGGTGTCTGTCCTCCAAGTTTCTAGTTTTGTTAACTACGGCCTGTTCCTTTTAATCTGTCAGCCCCGGAGCGATAGTTGCTTCCTGCTGACATAGTTATTGTCTTTGAGTTACTCCTATGCCCTCTTTTCATTTTTAAATTCTCAAACACCTGTTTAACCATTTCCTTTAATAAATTCTCTCCATTGAAATAGCTATTGTGGTTTGAGTTTTCTGACTAGACGCTGACAAGGAGGCACATGAAACATGCCGGTGAATGATGGATGGGCTGGTGAGGCTGGGGTGTAGTTTGTGGATGGGGACAGTGGAGACTAGAGAGGCAAGTTGTGGCCTGTTTGGGAAGGTTCTATATAGCACACTAGGTAATGGGAAGCCAGCAAAGACTTATGAGCAAAGTAACATTTTAAAGGGAAAAGAAAGGTAAGGATAGACCAGAGAAAGGACAGACTGGAGGTAAGGAGACCCGATACTTCAATAGAATAGTTTGGGGCAAGGTTAGAGCAAAGGGAAGAGAAAGGAGGGAAGAGAGTTGGAGACAGTCTCTGTGGAGTAGGTAAGAGAGATTTTTGAGGTTCCTGTTTTGTTTATTTGTATGCATCATAATGTAATTTATTAAGAAAGATAGAAGAAAGCATTTGGTCAGGGAAGAAAAAGCACTTTATTTTGGGCCTTTTGACTTTGAGGTCTGTAGGCTCTTCTAGAGAGGTCTTGTCATCAGTCGGAAAAAATGATTTAATGGTTCAGGAGATAGGTCATGTTGGATATACAGATTTAGAGCTGGGGTGGTGGTGGTCATCGTTACAAAGGATGAAGCAAAGGGAATAGAGGACATCATCCTGGGAGAATAAAGACCAAATAAAAATGAGGACTGAGGATATAACACTGAAGAATATGAGCATTTAGCCATAGGTAGAGGAAGAAAGACCATGAAGGATGCTGAGAAGAAATGATGTCAACAAAATGCAATCAGATGAGTCAATAAAATCAATCATATAAGTCTTCTTGCTGTGTTTGACTCTTTATCTATGTATCCAGGAATAAACAGACCAGAAGAGTATGAGAGGCAGGGCACTTTGAGTAAGGGAAGTATGCAAAGCATTGAATGTTCTTGATTGAATCAGAAAGAATGACTTTGGAATAATTAGAAAAGAAGGTATTAGAGGAATTAACATTTAATGGAAGTCTTTAGATGTCAGTCTAAAGCAGTGGTTCTAAACAGTGGATAATTTTGTCCCCCAGGGGACAACTGGCAATGTCTGGATACTCTTTTGGTAGCTACAACCTGGAGAGAGGAGAGCTACAACCTGGGGAGGGACATTAGTAAGTGGAGGCTATAGATGCTTCTAAACATCCTGCAATGCACAGGACAGCCTCCTCACCCCCACCCAACAAAGAATTATCCTGCTCAAAATGTCCACAATACTGAGGTTGAGAAATGCTTTATCAGAGGAACATAGAATCACCAAGCTTTTAAGAAGGGGAGTGACATGACAAAGCAATCTTCAAGGAATATCATTCTGATGGCTATGTTCGGTGACATTCTACTTGGAGAGAACAACAAAGCAATTGCCCCTCAGTTAATGTTGGAGGTAAATGATGAAGGTCAGGGTGTCAGCAATAAAGACGAGCAGTTGTCCCTGAAATACACAGCGGAAAGGAGAGTGAAGAGGCCTTGGCAATTCTAGATCAGAGAAACAGTGAGTTTTCAGGTCCTGAGCTGTGGGAATCAGAGGTGACTATAAGTGCTTGGAGTTAAAATATAAGATCTGATTATCTTCTTGGGGGAGTAGATACAGAAGATTAGGATCTAAGATAGACCATGTAGCATTGCTCACAACTGAAGGATAAAATAAGAGGAACCTTATTTAATAGTGTCATGTAATATGTTCTTTGCTCTCATGGAAGTACTAAGCTTGCAGGAAACTTCAGAAACCATCTTGACAAGCTCTGGATGAGGAAACTGAAAGCAATTTAGGGTAGAATTAGAATTAGAATCCAGGTCTCCTGATTTACAGATTACTACTGGAAAAGAACAGCCAGGAGAAATGCAGTATATACTGTGCTTTGTACTGCCATCTGTGCTCCTCAGGACATCATTGACTTCTCTGCTTTCCAAGGAGACAATAAATAACACTTCTACAGATTCTCAGTAGATTTTTCAGCTGTATTGACCAGCTGCTCTGCTTTCATACCACACAGAGATTATGCAGAGGTCTTTGTTGATAGTACTAAATGTTACATCTGCTAGAGTTCTACCACAGTCTGGAAGAGTCTTCAAACACAAATCAGCTCATACATAAAATATAACCAGAAATACTGAAGGTCGAGGCTGGGAATGGCAAATATTTTGGCATCTATGCTGTGTCTTCTTCCCCTGTACAAACAAAACATGACTACCTAATCATGACACCCTCTTAAACGGAGTGTCAAAATCTTTCCCCAACATAAGGTTTCAGGTATCCACCACAAGGTGATAGACATGGTCTCCATTTCATCTTGCATGTGGTTACTGGTTAAAAATCCAACTGGAGAGTTCCAGCTAACATGTACCTTTCTGTTCTCCCTCTGCTTGCTGTCCTTCATTGTGGATTTGCCTCAAATTGAAAACTGTAACTTTATTTTGTCAAGTATTTGCTGTAAGCGTGTTTCAACCCTCTCTTTATTGTTACTGACACTCTTAAGAGTGTGTTCTCTTTGTAAACAGGCAAAGTTCATTTTGAAATCCCTTACTTGACCTAGTATTGGATGCAAATAGTCATTTGCCAGACACGATTCTTTTTAATATGATAAAATATGATCCTTAGATATAGGAAAAACTAATGGTCCTTTAGTAATAGCTTGAAATATTCTAAAGGATTTTTTCTACTCTTGATAAAAATAATTCATTTACGGTATGCCAGAGTCATATCATATAACCCATAACCCCTGGTGTTTTGATATTAGGAATGCTTTCACATGGAGTGATCAAGATAATCTATGGATTTTGATAGATGAAGTTATGGTATTAATGTTAGGCTCAGAGTTATGTGGTAAAAAGATGAAATGTGGAATCCTGGCAGAAAGGCTAAAGTCATCAAGGTGTTATAATGCCCTGATTTCAACTTCAGGAAGTAAGTCACAATAGTAGATAAATAAGCTCCTATAAATGCTACACATTTATAAAAACACTCAGAATTTCCACAGCAAAAGAATAGGAATGAGCTATATTTCTTCCTCCCTCTTCTACCTCTATTGATTTTTCCTGTTGCTTGCTTGGATGATGACAGTCACAGGGATGTAGGTAAGTTGTTCAATTATTTAATTTTTCTACAGATTCTTGACTATTAAGCACATATTTTCTTCCCAAACTGTAATTTATTCTCAAAATGTAAGTTAAGGACCTTGGTTCACTTTCCCTCTACTAGTCCTTCGTGGGAGGTATGGGAAAAGCAAACCTAGAGATGCATCCCATAGGCTTGAAGAGGGTGCCAGTTAGGACGTAGTTTAGCCATTTTGGCTATTCTTATGTCTTAGACACGAAGGGTCACTTACTCTCATTATAGTCGTGATGACCCATTGCATTAGTACAGGAAAGTGTTCTCTTCTCTGTTTGGGTTTTGTTCAACGCTTTACATTTAGTTTTGCCCTGTCAGTGAGCTGCTACGCTTGAGCAATGCTAGGTCTGTGTTTATAGACTTGAAAGTTTCTCTTCTTGGCTTTGTCTCCTGCACCTCAAGGAACTGATGCAATGCATTAGAATGATAGCTTTCTTTGATGGCTGTATTAATAAAATGACCTCTACCTTCACCACCTGAAACAAGCCCAGGATTGCTGAGGGAAAGATGTTCCAAAGTGTTCCTTTCCTTTCCAAAGCAACGTCAAAGAGTGAATAACCTCCACCGTACAGGCTAATAACAAAGGTATGTGTGCTACATTCAGTTCTGATTTAGGCATTTGAGAGTAGGGAGATGAAGTGTTATGATTATGAACCATTTATATAGCCTCTGTGGCTGTTTCACTAAGTTGTGAAATGTGACATATAAAACCGTACCTGTAAGTTAGCTCCTGGGATATGGGAGAATATTTATAGACTGTTATCTGGTGGTCCTTTTGTTTTTGGCATCCTAGGTACACTCACTGCATTTTTCCTCATTTTTTTTCTCACTTATGTCTGGCTGTGAGAGGTGATATGGTACAGTGGAAAGAATGCTGAGTCATGAAACCTGGGTTCTAGTTCTGACTAGCCATCAATTTGCTGTAAGACTTTGGAAGTATCATGGCAGTACTTGATTACAGCCTTCCTTTTATCCATCCATCATCCAACCGGGCACCATTCTACATGATGGAGAGCCGGAGCTACAACATAGCTACCTGTGCAGAGTTTACATTCTTTTGACAGACATAAAGTTAGGGAAGGGGTTTGAAGTAGGTATTTCTAAAGTTCTTTTGGACTTTATGATTTGCAAGAATATTTTTAATTTAAAGGCAAAAAGTTAGGGATTTCTCCTCTTTTGGATCAAACGTGACTATTTGACTTCTCTTATATTCTGCATCCTTGGTGATGACTCAAGGCTGTACTCACTTGATCTGTTTTTACCAGTCAGTCTTAACTGGTGCATCTTGTAATAGGAGTAGTTTTTCTCCTTTTGTGTGCAAAAAGCATGAGGTGGTATGAAGAGAATTAGGTGAAGAATTTGTGATTCAAGTCCTGTCTCTGTTGTTAATAGATAGACTGGGTGAATTTGGGAAAATGCTTAAACTGTTTGTGCCTCTCTTTCCTCACTTCTAAAGTAGGGATAATGAACACTTGCCCTATTCGCTCACCTAACAATTGCTGGGAGCCTCAAGATGAATTGTGTGGAGGGTCTTTGAAAAAAATATATAAGACCCAGCCTAAGTATAATTTGTTAATGTTTACTAGCTCCCTTGATTCTAAAAATCTAGGGTACTAGAGTAGGGGGTTTTCCTATCACTGCCAGAATAATGAATTCATCACTACTTGTCCAATGCAAGATACTTGAAAAAGGAAGCAAATGTCTT
>PVKY010006162.1:0-16341 GCA_004027775.1 Bradypus variegatus
TGGAGATTTTGCTCCAGTTAAATCTGATGTGAAGTCCAGGCAAATACATTTTTTAACATTCCACGGGGTTCTTACCATTGGTTGAGAATTACTAGTAAAATTATTTCAGCTAATGTGTTGCTCACCTAGAAATAGATGTATTTTTTTTAAAGCTGTAGTTCACAACCCAAAGGAATGAGGAAAGAATTCTTCACCTTCCAAAGGATTGAAAGGCAACCTACAGAGATGTCTCTCTCCCTTTAGGCTCTGAGCTGGGTAGGCAACAAAGTTGTATGATGGCAGGGAGATCTTCCCTTGTGCATCTCTCCACACCCCAGAGCTGGCTGTTTTTCTTATCCACAGGTAAGCCAACCCAGTGAGGGCAATAAGGCAGCTACCAAATTCCTCCTGCACGTTCTGGTAACCTCAAGCAAGAGAGAGAAGTCATGGGCCCTCTGGATCCCTTTATTACCACCCTCTTCCCACTCTTCGGGGTGACCATTTCCTAAACCCCTTTCATGAGCTGACCTGGTTTCAAGCAACACAACCCCAAGAAGTAAAGTACAACAACTGAAACTCCAAGCCATTTGCATAGTTCCTTTGTATTTGCTGCAACTGAGACCAGGAAGGGGACCTTCCAGAGTGAGGGGCATCCCTGAACCCCTAATCCATTGGTACAAATACTAGTTCCCAAGCTCTGGAGGCTCTGGAAAGACCAGTAGTGATGCTTCTCCCAGGACCAGCCCCCATGTGGTGGATGAATCTCTGTTCAGTTATTGACAGTTTAAAGCTATTCAAACAGTAAATGAATTAAAATTGCCATTAAGTTGGGGATACTGATTTATGATTTCACTAAAGCCATACAGTCTTGGGGTCTTTCAAAGCATCTGGCCCACTGGATTTCAAATTGCTGCTGAAGCCCTAGAATTGGGGGGTGGGAGGCCTTCTAAGACAATCTTCTTGGGTAAGAAGAAGGCAGAGGCTGAGAGATTTCAATTGGAGTTGAGAGGTCACTCTGGTGGACATTCTTATGCACTATATAGATAACACCTCTTAGGTTTTAATGTATTGGAATAGCTAGAAGTAAATACCTGAAACTACCAAACTCCAACCCAGCAGTCTGGACTCCTGAAGATGATTATATAATAATGTAGGTTACAAGGGCTGACAGTGTGATTGTGAAAACCCTGTGGATCACACCCCCTCTATCTAGTGTATGGATGGATGAGTAGAAAAATGGGGTTAAAAACTAAATGACAAGTAAGGTTTGATGGGGGGGATGGTTTGGGTGTTCTTTTTTCACTTTTATTTTTTAATCTTATTCTGATTCTTTCTAATGTATGGAAAATGTTCAGAAATAGATTGTGGTGATGAACTCATAACTATATGTGAACAATTAATTGTATACCATGGATGATTGTATGGTATGTGAATATATTTCAATAAAACTGAATTAAAAAAAAAAGGCAGAGCAGCTCTGCTTTTGTTTTATTTCTCAGGGTAAGGCAATAATTTCTTTTTTGTTGTTGTTAAGCTGCCAAAAAAGGTCTTTGAAAGTTACTGATTTTATCTAACCTCTTTGGGTGAGGAAAGATTCCCAAGGAGAGAAAGAGATTTATCAAGGTAACTCGTGGCAGATTCAGACCCAACTCCAAGTGTTCAGACTGCAAGTTCACTGCTTGTTAATGACAACATCAGAGCAGATGACAGGATGTTGAAAAAGGGGGACAGCTCCCCAACTACCTCACAGCTCACCTCAAAAGGCAAGGGTCTAGATAGAGAATAGGAAAGCAGGGAAGCCACAAACACCCCAAGACTCCCAAAGCTGCGTTTGAGAAAAGCAGTCTTTGTTCTAAGTATTCACCTGAACAGAAGCACCAGTAAGAAGGGAAGACGGAGAGGGGTGGGGTGTGAAAAACAAACACTTCCAGACACATTGAATGGGGTGTCAAATGGTAGAGCCTTTTTGAAGGGCAATTTGAAATATATAATAAATCATAAGTTAAAATATTCATACTTTTGAACCCAGCAGTTCTGCTCTGAAGCACACAGAAGCACACAAATGCAAAAAGATACATGAACAGGGCTGCTGAGTGCAGTACTGTTCAAAGCGCAAAACACTGAAAACTTCTCAAGTATCTAGAAATGAGTTGAAAAATTATGGTACTTTCATATAAAGGAATGAGATACTATACATTTTTAAAAAGTGGATATGTATATACTAACTTGAAAAGCTGGCCATAATCCATTAGGTTTCAAAAAAAGCACAGCATACTAATTAAAAAAAAGATCCCATTTTTAAAATTAGTAATTAAAATTAGTGTGTTCAGAAGAAAAAAACTGGAAGCACATGCACTGAAGGATTAATAGTGGTGATTGCAAGGGGTAGAATTTTTTTCATCTATGGTATGTTTTTCTGTAATATTCAGATTTTTTAATAACCATATTTAATATTTTCTAAGCCAAAAAATTTCAAATATAGCTGTTTTAATTTACTTTTAAAATATTTTTAAACAAGCAGTCAACATTTACAATTGGTGAAATTATATTCATATAATTGATAGAGATTTTCTTTATTGACAAAAGTAACAATTTTTTTTTAAAGAGGGATTGGATGGAAAAAGGAGATGTTACAACAGAAGACATGAGATGCTCCAACAGTGGATGGGCTGTAGGAGTCCATGGAGCCTCCAAAAGCCTGCAGAGTCTACAGCTCCTTTCTGAGGAAAGCAGCTCAGAACAGTTTTCTTGATCTGAACTGTCATGATTGGGGTCTCTGCTCTACAATGTAGAGTCTACAGGGGATGCACCCACTTTATCACCTGGGCCACAGCTTTGTGGCATAGGGCCAGCAGGATGCAAGCTGACAGCAGTCACAGGGCCGGAACTCCAGCCAGTTCAGGTTTGCACCACTTCTGCATGTCAGCCAACCAACCTGATGCCATCCTTCTTGGAGGAGGTCTAAATGCCAGGTGAGCAAAGGAATCATTTCAGCCCAAGTGAGTAAATTCCTTACCCAGCCTTCCACACCACTCAGCTTCAAGGGATTGGCACTAAGATGACCCTGTGACTGGTGAGGTAACTTTGATCCCATGTGTTCTTGGAAGAAATTCCACCTCCAAAGTCCATGAGTGTGTTTCTCTTCCTTGTGACCTCATATTTCTTAATTTGCTTCCCCAACTATACTCCTCCTCACACCTCACCCCACACAAACCGATGTAGGCAGACATTTGTCTCTACCCACCACCCACAGGCCTTCTGCCTTATCTCCTGTCTCTTGGGGTAGCAGGGAGTTGCCCCAAGTTGCCCAGTTGGCGGGCCAGTTTGGAGCCAGAAGGCCATGAGCATCTCCTTTGCTCCCCAAAGCACATGGAGTCCCTGAAGTTGCTTCTGCAAGAAGCAAGCAAACACTATCATTTGCCTTTTTTTAAAAAAATTAATATATACTATACTCCAATGTACCATTTATTCTCCATTTGCTTCCACCCTGACCCCTACTTCAGATCCATTCCCCACTTTTCTCTATGCTCCAAGAGGCTGCCCTCTGGGAACTCCAGAGCTGGGCTCCTCCTCCTCTGGCTTCTGATGTGGGTTCAGCCAATGGGAGCCAGTGGCAGGCAATCCAAGGGAAGGAGGACAGAGAGGATGGGATGTCTCTTCCCTCACTCCTTCCCAGCTTCAGTGCTGGCCAGAGTGCTAAGGCTGGATGCTTCCCTCCATGACATCTGCCAGGAGCCTGCTCTGCTGCTGCATTTCGCACCAGACTCCTGCCACACCCTCCCTTCCGCCTTCAGACCCAGGGGTGGTAAGACTTCCTATAATCGCTGACCAACTCACAGGTATCTCCACACCCTGACTGGTTCCCTGAATCCCACCCACAACTATGTGAATAGTCCTTTCCTTAACTTCTCTTAGAAATCCCATACGAGGTGCCTCCTGTTTCCTGCCAGGACTCCTATGGATACACCCTGACATACTGTTCGCTGCTTTGCTTCCAATTAAACACACTACAGTCTTGTCAAGTTTTTATCAAGGGGATTCTGACTGCATGATGTATTCTATGGGATCCTCTCAGTCTTCCAGTAAAACACCACAAGCCCAGATGATATAATTCATATTTATATAAGAAAAAAAATCAGTTTCCCAACATTTTTTCTGCTGAGTGAGTGCACAGCATTTTCATGAATAATCTCAGGGCTACATCATTACAAAATAGTTTAAATTAGTTAAACAAAGCCATTTTCAAAAGGAAAATCATTGGTTACTTATGGGTAAGTGCCACCACCACTTGGGAACAGGAACATAAGGCAGCAATGTGGCTACTGCACAATGTGGGGACAGGCAGACAGGTTGTGTCCTCGTTTTCCTATAGCAGAGAGATGCCTCCAGCTTCAGGGCACCACCCTCTCCAGGACACAGTGAGGGGTAGAAAAATGTCACCTTGTTTATCCTCAGCAGCTCTGTTGGGACTACACTTCCTTGTCTGCCACAGAGAAATACTCTTGTGACTAACCAGGGCAGCCCAGCAGCCACCAGCCTCACACGTGTCGATCCAGTCAACACGATTCAGGATCAGGAAAAGAGTACTGCGAAGGACAGAGTGATGTGAATAAGAAAGTGTCAAGCAGATAATCTACGTGGCAAATGCAGAATCAAATTTTCTATTCATGGTCCAAGACATCTTTACTTTGTTCCGCTGGTTTTTCTGTCCGGGAGGCTCTTGTTAACTTCAAAGTCACGTTGCCAATTGGAAGACCACAAAGGGCGGTCATTAAGTGGAAATGCAAAGCATGCCTGTAGGGGAAGCCACACTGAGAAAAGCCAGGGGTTGCTTTCTGGGAATCTTGCTGAGATCTGGGCTCCTGCCCATCTGGAGAATGCTTTTAAAACACTAGCAAGTTAAAAAAAAAAAATTACATAAACACCCTGGATATTTTTCCTTCAGTTCCATCCAAGACGACTATTACTTCTTTATCACACAATTTTCCTTTAATAACCAATGTAACTCAAAAAACAATGGCTGGCAGTACAGCCTTCTCAATACTTGACAAATCCCATGCTAAGACACCTCTCGTTGATTTTGTTTAATATTACAGGCAGTCAGCCTAAAATCCTCACCATGTGTTAGCTCCCCACCCTGGTGTGTGCACCAGGTACGGTGTGACCCATCAGCTGCTTGCGGAGGATGGTCCTGTGCAAGGCTCCCGCGCCCTCCCTTCACATGCCACAGCAGGCGGCTCACAGTCACGCACACCGGGCACCACCTGGCTGGCGTCAGGCTTAGAGTTCATCGTGTTTGGCCTCTTGGTCTTTGAGTTTAAATTCCTCAGCCGTAACCTTGCCGTCTCCATTGCGGTCCTGATTGGTGAACATATTCTTCATGATCAGTTCAGCCTCAAAACCGGGAGCGAGTTTCCCCTTGCCAGATGCCACCTGGGCATGAATGTACTCTGAGAACTGGAGAGACAGGGAACAGGACAGACCATGAAACCCAGTAGCCTGAGAATGTTAAGAAGACTTGTGACACTGAGCAACCTGAGGTCGCTGGGGCTGAGATTTGACTCTGAACTAGCAAAACACACAAAATCTTCTTGTGAGCTTTATGGCCTGGGCTTTTCTTCCAGATGCAAGCTAAAAACCCCTGGACTAAAATACTCCAAGAGCTCTTAGGATCCAGGTAGCCAAACCCAGCAGCTATCTGAGTTATCTCTTTTCCCCAAATCAAAATTTAGTGCCTCCACCAAAGGCTGAGCCCTAACCATCCTGATCTCTGAGAACATCACTGCATTTATGCATTCTTCATCAAGTAAAAACCTACTGTGTGTCTATCATGTGCCAGGCACTGTCCTAGACCCTTGGAATACATCATTAAACAGGCAAAACAAACATCTTGCTCTTGTAGTGCCTACATTCTATTGAGAAAGACAATTAAACATGAACATAATAAATATATGAATTAAATATGAAGTTAGAAAGTAAAATGTTCTGGAAAAATGACTAAGTAGAGCCAAATAAGAAAGATCAAGAGTACAGGTGGGCAAGTGGGCTCAAGTATATTAAATTGGATGGTCAGGGTAAACCTGAGAGGGGGAGACTTGTGCGAAGGCTTAAAGAAGTGAGGGAATGAGCCAATTATCTAGGGGAAGTATGTTCTGAGCAGAGAGAACAAGAGGGTGTAAAAAAATCAAGGAGAAGAGTAGGGCAAGGCAGAGTGAGCAAGGGGGAAGAGTAGTTGGAGAGGAGGTGAACGCAAGCAGATTGCAGAGGGCCTTAGAGGCCATTGAAAGGACTTTGGAAATGGGGGCCTCTGAAGGGTTCTGAGAAGAAGTGGCATGATTGGACATAAGTTTTAGAAAGATCACTCTGGCTGCTGTGAGGGGCACAGGTGAAAGCAGGAAGACCTGTAGAGAGGCTACTGCAGTCATCCAGGCAAGAGATGTTGAGTGCTGAACTAAGATGGTATGAGGGGGAGATGGTGAGAAGTGTCAGATTCTGAAATGATTTCCTGATGGAATGATTTCCTGTGAGAGAAAGAAAGGAGTCAAAAGATTCCTGGGGGCTCTGGCCTGCGCAACTGGAAAGGATGGAGTTGCCATCAACTGATTTGGGGAAGGCTTTGGGGGAAGAAGATTTTGGAGGTAACATCAGGCAGTTGGGTAAATGGGTGTGAACCAGAGAGGAGAGTGGCTGGAGCTACAAGTTTGGGAGTTATCAGGTTATAGATGTTAAAACCATGGGACTAGCTGAGACCACCAAAGGAGGGCTGTGAACATGCAGAAGAGAAGCAGTTCAAGACTTAGCCTGGGACACTCCAACATGAAGAGATCAGGGAGAAGAGGCCTGAGAAAGAGCTACCACTGAGGCAGAAGGGAAACCAAGTGTGGTGTCCCAGAAGACAGGGAAAAAAGTATATACTGCAAGGGAGTCAACTGAGTAGAAGTAAGATGAGGACTGAGAGGTTCCCATTGGACTTGGCAATATGGCAGGCATCAGCCACCTTGACAAGATCAGGCTCAGTGGTATGGTAGGACAAAAGCCTCATAGGAGCGGGTTTGAAAGAGGATGAGAGGAAGAACCTGTGACTATGTTAGCTTATAGTAAAAGGGCCTTTGCACTTGTGATTAAGTTTAGGATCGCAAGATGGGAAGATTTTCCTGGCTTATCTAGGTGGGTCCACTGTAATCAAAAGGTTCCTCATAAGAGAGAAGCAAAAGAGTCAAAGTCTGAAAAAGGCAATATAATGACAGAAGCAGAGGTTAGAGTGATGTGCTTTGAAGACAGAGGAAGAGGCCATAAGCAAGGAATGCGGGCAGCCTCTAGAAACTGGAAAAGGCAAGGAAACAGATTCTCCCCTCAGAGCCTCCAGAAAGAACTTAGTCCTAATGACACCTTGATTTTTAGCCCTTAAAACTCATTTTGGACTTCTGACCTCCAGAACTGTAAGATAATAAATTTGTGTTTTTTTAAACCAATATGAAGAAAGAGAGAGGGTGAGAGAGAATGGGAGGAAAGGAACTGGAAGTGGTAAGGACTGACAATTCTTTTAAGAGTTTTGCTGTAAAAGGGAGCAAAGAAATGAAAGAAATGGAATGAGGATCAAGAGAAGGGAATGTTTGCAGGCTACTGTGAATGATCCAATAGATTGGGGGGGAATGATGATGTAGGAGAGAGAGGAGAGAAAACTGGAGCAATGCCCTTGAAAAGCAGATGTGGAATGGATGGAGAGCTGGAATTCATCAGGTTGTGACAAGACAGAGGATTCTAATGCCCAGCTCCATGAAGGGGTGTGTGATATAGAGAAACACCAACAGATTTAGACGATCAAGATAGGGGTGTGTGCCCTGGCTCAAACCACCGGGAGCCATGTGACCCTTAGCAAGTAATTTACTTTCTCCGTGTATAGTTTCTTCTCCTAAAAAATAGGGATGATTCTATGGTGGTGATGAGGGCTAAAGGAGATTATATATATATATATGAAAATACTTGGCACAATGCAGGTGCACAATGACACCAGGAACTGAGTAATGAACCAAGACCAAGGTGCCCTGGAATTGATTCCTCCACCTCTCACAGACTCAGTTTCTTCAAAGAGGAATTGTGAGCTTCAATTCAGAGAGCGTATGTAAAGGTACTTGGTACATGAGTGTGTTGGTTATCATCATCACAAGAAATACAGCACAACCTGCCCTCCTCACTCTGACAATGCTTCCCAGCCAGAGTGGACCACTGGCCCAACAAGGCTCCCTGAGTTCCTTTGTCCCACTTCCTTTCACAGGCCATTACCTCTTCGAGGAGGACTTCTCCATTGCCATCCTTGTCGATTTCATCAAAGAGGTTGGGTGCCACCTCGCCATTCCAAATGAACATGTACCCCTCGGGCAGGCCCGCCACGAGCTCCAGCAGCTCAATGTCGAACACCAGCACGGCACTGCCAGGCACTTCTCCATCTGCCACACCCAGGGTGAGGGTGAGGGTTAGCACACATGGGACAGCAGTCAGGCCCGTCACCACCCGCTGCCCTCCCAGAGGCCCAGCTGCCTCCCAGACGGCAGTTGTTCCTCATGAAAGCAAGAAAGTGTAGCCCAGGCAAGTCGTTTCTCCAAACTGTCAGTAGTCACCCATTAATAAGTCACGAGATCAGTTTTAAGGAATGGTGACCAGCATTGTATATTTTAAACTAAGGGACATAATAGAATGGATCAGGGTACATTACCCATAGAAAGGATGAGAACTGTTACATGAAACTTTTGTTTATAAAACTAAATGTGTATCTATGTAAGTTACATGAATAAAGTATTTGATTATGTCTCAGACTGAATGAGGAGATAAAATATATTTCTTACTGTGTATGTGTTGGTGAAAATTTTTGAAAGCCATTAGTAGAGATTACAACATAGAACTTTGAATTAATTTAACGGCAGAACTTTAATAATATAGTATATCTTAAAATGATGACCCAAGATTTGACTGTAAACACAAAGTAGAGAATAATATATATAATATGGGTCCAAAGGAACTTATATGTGAATATATATAAATGTAATATATTACATAAAATTATTGTTGTGTCATGTTATCTTTATTATAGCTTATATCAGTATGTAATATAACTTTATAATATATATCATAGGAAGTCTTAAAGATACACAACACATTTTTTAAAGAGTTTTTTTTTTTTAACTAGGATTGCTGGGAGTAGCAGATATTACTTTTATAATTATTTTAAAAGTTGTGGAAAAAAAGAACATCAATCCAAAATGCCTTGAACTTTTACAAATTAGCATTTTGCATCTCCTCCATTTCCCGATATCAGTAGTAAAGACAATGAAAAGAGGGATTCCCAAATCCCCTGTGTAGAGGGTTCATATAGCCAAATCATGAAATAAAATGCAACAGCCACGAGAGCAAGGTAAAAGGAGTATTTTCAGAACTTGAAATTAGTTTCCTCCAAAAGGAAATTTTCTTGAATAGCTTACAGGTTCAGAAGTGAAAAAGCACAACACCACTGCAGCATTCCACTGACCCAGGAAACAGTTCCAGAAGTGCTCAGCCTTGCCCCAGAGGATCACTTTGAAAGCTCCTTCAGGGACATTTCCCAAACAGGATTTTAAGAATCCCAGGTTTATTGCACCTAAATCTCTTGTTTCTCAGGAGGGCAGGGGGACATTATAACGTGACTATGCTGGATTCACAGGGACTTTTTAAAAAGCGCTAGATACTTTAAAAAATAAAAACCACAAACTCTTTTGGTTTTAACTGTAAGAAGCATATTGTGATTCTAAATACAACATACCAAAAGCACAAAATTCAGATGGCAAATGTGCCCCAAACACCCTCTACTGCTGTAACTACTCACCCACGCCAGCCTCCCCATAGCCTAGGTGGGGTGGAATGATCACTGTCCGCTTCTCTCCAACGCACATCTCTCTGAGGCCCATATCCATTCCCAGCACAACTTGTCCAGACCCCAAAACGATATTGTAAGTTTTGCCTAAATTCCACCTGAAACAGGAAACAGAAGGGTCCCTGATGGTGTCATCAATCTATTGACAGTTTGAGAGTATTCTCATGAGAAGAACACACATCACTTCCATTTGCTCTGAATGATATTCCTGCCAAAGGTGCAAACCCTCTATTTAATCATGGGGAAACATCAGACAATCCCAAAATGAGGGACAGTCTGCAAAGAAACCAGCCTGTAATCCTCATAAGTGTCAAGGTCATGAAAATCAATTAAAGACTGAGGAACTTTTCCAGCATGGGAAAAACTAAAGGCACAATTAAAGGCTATATGTGCTTCCGAATAGGATCCTTTTACATAAAGGACATTACTGGGATATTTGGCAAAACTTGAGTGAGGTCTGAAGATTAGAGAGCGATGAAATATCAATGTTAACTTCCTGATTTTAACGGTTATATGAGTTATGTAGGAGAATGTCTTATGTTTGTAGGAAATGCACTTTAACGTATTCAGGGGTGATTGGGCATTATCTCAGAAACCTACTCTCCAGTGGTTCGGGAAACACACACACATAGTTTAAACACACATATTCTTTTTACTTGTCTTGCAGCTTTTCCCTAAGTTTAAGGTTGTTTTGGTCAATGTCCTGGGTCAGGGATTTTCATGAGAACTTTTTTATAATGTAGTTAAGAGCCTGGGTTTTAGATTTAACAAGACCTGACTCTGACCCTGGGAAATGTAACCTCTCCCCTGTTTCCTCATCTCTAAAGATAATAATAGCTCTCTCTCAGGAGTGATCTGAAGAGTAAATAATACAAAATGCTTGGCACAGTGCAGAGCAAGCATGAAGGACCTGATAAGTGGAGGGACTTGAGGGTATAAAGTCCTGTGTCTGTAACAGTCTATGCATCCGGAAAAATAATGGAGGGTTTAATGAGGGGTGACAGTTTCAACCATCTGTAATAGCCTTAAAAGTTGGCTCTCTCTCCTGGGTCACTACTGAAAATAAATCTATTTCAGAATCTATGGCATTGTTGTCACTTCCTAAAGCCTTCAGTGGGTATGTACTTCAGTGTCAAAGAAGAAAAGCCCCAGAAATCCTAATGCTTCTGCCTGGCTGGTCCGGCCTCCCCCAGGCCCGAGGGCCGCTACCTCTTTCCCACCCCAAGCTGGTTCCCAGCGCCAGGCGAGTTCTCTGGGGGCAGCAAACCAAAACGGGGTCTGCGTTTGAACTACCCGGGATGAAAACCGAAACAAAGCCACCCCTGGCGCAGGACGCCCTTGGCCCAAGGCCCGAGGGAGGGCTGTCCTTTGCTCCTGCCCACGCGCAATCCCGCCTTGGTCATCCGCAGAGACTCCTCACACTGCCCTTCCCAGGCGCCCGTCCGCCTGGGGCTTCCGGGGCACTGCTCCTTTTCAAAGTCCTACAGAACAGTCCAGATCTCATTTAGCTACCAAATAACGAATGTTTATTTGTCTACCCTGAGGCCAGCTGAAACTAAGAAAATCCTCCAACAATTTGTCTTCACATGGCACCTCTCAAAACCCCACTTTCTTTTTCCTCATCCTCGTATCACCCGTTTGTTTATTTATTGCCGGTTTTTCTCTCAAACATTCTCCTCATTCTTTCCGCGCTATTCCGGCTTCCTGCCCACCCCCGGCTTCCTGCTCCCTCTCTGCACCGCCGCCCTCAGGGCTCCCGCCCTCTCTGGCTCTCCGGCCGCCTTCCCGTCGGTCTTCTCCAAGGCAGGGCTCTCCCCTCAGCCCTGAGGAACAAGTGCCCGCAGCAGCCTCTGCCTCGTCGCTGTTTACGGAGCCGTCCTCCAGAGGAGCCCTCCTCACGGTAGGCAGGCGCCCGCCACACTCCTCATTGTCCGTAATCCTGCGGGGACACTGGGAGGCTGCCCCTCTGTATCGACATGCAGGCATACAAGTGACTCTCCAAGGCACAACAGGCAGCCTCTGAGGAGAGCCCTGCATGACCACGGCTCCCTAACACCCTGTCAGAATGTTGCGAATCCACCAAATATGTGTCAGAATTCTGGGCAGGAAGACGGATTCTCCCCACCCCACATGCAAAGCATATCCTGAAACCACTGAGAAGGAATTCCTTTGTTCGTTTCCTACTGCAACTTCCTCTTTCCACACCTTAAGGGTACCAGACAATAAGACAATAATAGCATCGACAGCTAGCAGCTGACCTTCCAGACTGCTGGAACCTTCTGGATCATGTCCACATGCATCAGTTCACTTGACCCTCAAAACAGCTACAAGCCGGGCTTCTTCCCCGCTACCCTCCAGGCACGGCTATCTAATGACCAGTGGTTGGGATTTCTTTGCAAGGGGGTTTGTTGTAAGCCAGGACCCTGTAAATCTAGGCCCTAGAAACTGAGTCATATATCACTGATTCTAACATGCATATTTTTTCACTTTTTTTACATCTCTGTAATTGGGATAACTTTTATAATTGACAGCATGTCATTGCTTTTTAGTAGCACTTTGACCTTCACAGAGATACATAAAATAGAGTCTCTAACAATCAGTGCATTTTTTTAGACCTGATGAAATTGGTTAAATTTATTAGTATATAGGATTTTGTAACACTGGAGAGAACGTTCTGCAGAGTATGGGGTATGTCCACTGGGCTCTCTCTCCATGCCTGGCTCTCCCCAGCCACACATACTGTCATCACAGCTAGAGGGCAGGGGATGGGTGAGAGGGAGAAAGCAACACATACTTATATGAAGCCTTTCTTTCTCCCCAAGACAAAACAGGAATCTGAATCAGGCTCAGTACAAAAAAAATGGATGTGATTTATGTAAATATAAAGAAAGGCTGAGAATGTTTCTTTCCCAAAGAAGAGAATATTATATTACTTTGCAGATATATCTGAAGATTCAGATACATCTGAAGATTCAGAAATATAAGAATCAAAGCTCATTTTATAGGCATGATGTTAGTTTATACTGTTGATTTCTAGTTAATATATTTCCAGAATTCATCTCAATTAACATTTATAAAATGCTTCTTTCGTGCAATACTCTGTGCTAGTCCCAGGGAATAAAAAGACGAATAAACACTTTGGTGTCCCCAAGGTATTCAGGTAAGCAACAGAGATAGAAACAAAAGTAAATAACTAAAATAAGGGTAATACATAAAGTGTTATGAGACTACAGAAGCAGAAGCAGTTGATTCTCCCTGGAAATTAAGGAAAAGCTTTTGAAAAAAGGGAGGACATTTAAGCTAAGTCTGAAGTTGTCCAGAAGGAAGACAGACTAGAGAGGGAGAGTGAAAGCAGCAGTATACAACCTGCACCACTGTACATGGCAGCCCTAGAAGGAAGAAGTTGGGCCCCAGCAAGACATGAGACTGGCAAGGCAGAGTCAAGTCAGGTAAGGGGTGCCTTACAGAGTTAGGACTGTGGTTAGTTTTAAGGAGGACAGCTATATGATGAGATCTGTTTTCCAAAAAGACAATTTTCACAGGGTGAGAAAGTGCCTGAAGCAGCATGAAAACCATTAATAGGAAACCCTTAGAATAATGTGCCTGAGCAGTGATGAAGGCTTGAGCCACACAGTGGGGAAGGAGTGAAGATGAAACGCTCTCAACCAGTATCTGACAAAAAGAAAAGGAGAATCATGCGGTTTCTCCTCCGGGATCGCACCCACATGGTTCCCAGGTTGTCCTTACGTGGAGTCCAGCAGAGTCCCATCCAGAAGTGAGGCGTTGTAGTGATACTTGAGGTAATCGCCCTTCTTACTCAGCACCGAGCAGTTAGGGGGCTTGTAGTGGGAGGTGATGCTGATGGAGTCTGAAGGGTTGTGGAAGTCAATCACATGGATGTCAAAGACCAGCACGGCCGAGCCAGGGATGTTCCCTAAAGGACAAACCCAGAGAATGAACGAATGAAACCACCAAGCAGCAGCACTTGGGCTGCAGAGCCAGGTTGGTGGTTTCCTAACCTTGAAGCCCATTAAACTCACCTGGGAATGAACCTTGAGAACATTATGCTAAGTGAAAGAAGGCAGACACTGTATGATTCCATTTATGTGAAATGTCCAGAAAGGGCAAATCCAGAGACAGAAAATAGATTAGTGGTTGTCAGAGGCTGGGGGTAGAGGGAATGGAGAAGTGACGACTAATGAATATGGGGTTTCTTTTTGGGTGATGAAAGATTCAGGAATTAAGTAGTGGTGATTAATTGCCAAAAATGCAGAAGCAACTCAAGTGTCCATCAACCAATGAGTGGATAAACAAAATGTGGTTTATGTATACAATGGAACATCATTCAGCCATACAAGGAATGATGTTCTGATACATGTGACAACACGGATAAACCTTGAGGACATCACGTTGAATGAAAAAGCCAGACATGAAAGACTACTAGTGTATGATCTCACTGATATGAAATAATTAGAAGAAGCAAATCCATAGAATCAGAAACTAGTATATGGGTTCCCAGGGACAGGAGTAGGGAATGGGGAGTTATTGCTTAATGCGTATAGAGTTTCTGTTTGGGGAGACAGAAAAGTGTTGGTAATGGACGGTGGTGGTGGTAGCACAACAATGTGAATGTAACACCACTGAATTATATATTTAAAATGGGAAATTTTAGCTTGTATGTATGTATGTAAAATTTTTTTTTAAATCCATAGGACTGTATAACACAAAGAGTGAATCCTAATGTAAAACTAAGGACTATAGTTAAGGTATAATCATAATAATACAGTTTCATTAATTGTAACAAGGGACCCCCATTAATGCAAAATGTTAATAATAGGGAAAACTATGTTTGTGGTGGTGGGGTATATGGGAAATCTGTATTTTCTACATGAATTTCTGTAAAGCTACAATTGGCTCCAATTTAAAAAACTGCTATATAGAATAGAATTTGAGAAATAATAAAGCTGGGCCCCTAAGGTGGTTGTACAAACCTTGTGAATATACTTTAAAAAAAAAACAACAAAATTGTATGCTGTAACAGGGTGAATTTTATCATGTGAATTATATCTCAATTTTTTAAATAATAAATTTCTTAAAAACCCATCTGGGAATGTTTTAAAAAATGCCAAAGCCTGGGCCCTTCCCTGAAATTCACATTTAATTGATGTAGAACAGTGATTCTCAGACTTTGGTGGGTATCAGAATCACCGGGAGAACTTGGTAAAAAAAATATAAAGGCCCAAGCACTATGCCACTTCAATCTGCCTCCCTTCCTGAGCTTATTAGCTCTACAGGTGATTCTTACCAGTGATACACACCAATATCAGAGAACAGCCGAACTACAGTGCGACTGATATTTTTTAAATGCTTCCCAGGGGCTTCTAATGGGCAGCCAAGTTTAAGTAACACTGGGCTTAATGGTCCATAAATGCACAGCTAAGGAGACTTAGGAAACACCCTACATAATCAAGAGGACCAAGGTGCAGTCCAGGACTGCAATGTGATGGGATGGGTGGAAAAGAAAGCTGCAGCTTGACCAGCCACAGGAAACTGTCTGAAGAAAGGATGCATGGATGGAGCCTAGAAAGGGATGCCGAGGACAAGGACCTGCCAGCATTTCTTTCTTGGATTGAGCTGGGCAGATACCATATTTAGCCAATGCAAAATTGGCATTTGGGTGCAGGGCTTTCTCCATGGCCAAGGCCACACTTCCAACCACCATCTCCCTGGAATCTGACTCCAGCTTACCCAGCACTTTTCTGGTAACAGCTGTTCAACTCACCTTCCTCTCTTTCCTAAAATAGTGCCTAAAATGTAACTTGGAAGTTGGGAAACAGAAAACCAACCAGGAAGTTGCTTACACAGCTAATGGGGAACAACCCATTCCACACACATGGCTAGAAACACATACAAGCATCCTAACTTCAGGACTGGCCCCGTGGAACAAAGCATACGGCAGGAGAAGGGGCCAGAGCCTTTCCAGAAGACCCTACCCCTTCCTCTCCATCAACTCTGAGGGGGCACATAGCTGCAACAAAAAGAAATGTTGGTGGAAACTGAGAGCACCACCGATACCCCAGGAATTCTTTCCTTCCACAAATATTTATTGAATGCTTAACATGTGCCTGGCCCCAGGTGCGGAAGATAGCTTCTGTGTCCTGGCACCCTTCTAGGGCCAGTCCCTTGGGATTAGCATTAAGTCCTATGCAACCAGCACAAATTGGCCAGGGACACAGATCAAGAGAGGACAGAGGCAGGCCGGCACAAGAATACTGGTGCCCCTCCCGCACCACAACATGTGATTCAGAATGAAGCAACCTCATGCCCAGGAAATTTATGAGCCTCCAATGCTTCCCAGAGCCTCACATAATTCTTTGCAGAGCTCTGTCTCATACCTGATTGAAAGCCAAAAGGAGAAAATTAATTTAAGCAAATGGTTTTCATCAATACATTTTTTT
>PVKY010006163.1:0-16359 GCA_004027775.1 Bradypus variegatus
GGGTGGGTGACTCCATCCCATGGGAGGAGTGGAGCTGTTCCTTTGCCGATGACCCGGTTGCTAGGTGACAGCGAGTGTCTGCTAAATAAATTTAGTCAAATGTTGACTTTTACGTTAGTGATGTCATGGTCTGAGGCAGATGTTTCCTCCTCTCGCCTCCAGAACTCAGGTGGGTGGGAGGCGTGCAGTGCCCAAGGCCGGCGGGGAGGATCTGGGGCTGTAAACAGCACTGCCCCTCGCCCAGCCAGGGTGTCCCGCTCTGCTCCACGGGGGAGTGTCCCAGATGACAAGTTCTGCTCTCCCAGCAGGTCCCCATTGTTCATTTCCTCTTGGTGGGTGGATCCCCGGACCTGAGGCTTGCACCCTCACCATAGGTGTTGGTTTGGTTGACCTGTCAGTATAAACCCTTCAGCCACCTTCTCCTTCAGTGATTCACACGGAGTCTCTCACTGGTTTGACATGGCTGAGTTTTAAGAAAAACTGAATTCTTCCCCAAGGTCAGCAGAAGCCTCATTTAGACTTGGATGGCACATTGTTAGGGACTGAATTGTACCCCCCAAAAAGGCATGTTGAAGTCCTCACCCTGGGTCCTGTCAATGTCAACTCATTTGTTAATAGGATCTTTGAGGACATGATTAGTCAAGATGAGGCCAAGCTGGGTTAGGTGGGCCCCAACCGATGCCACCGGGGTCCGCGTGAGTAGACGGAATCTGGACACGGTGAGTGGGAGAGAGGAGACAGTCTCCCGGCCACCCCCGAGAAGCTAGGGGAGAGGCATGGAATGGATTCCCCCTGGAAGAGGGAGCGCGGTCCGTGATTTCCGACCCACAGCCTCCTGCTGTTTGCGCCAGCTAGTCCACGGCACACCGCGACACAGGTGACCACTTGTCAGCCAGATGCTGCAGGTGCTGGGAGGGGCCGGTGAATAACTGATGCCGAAACCCTAGAAGCAGCAAGGGGGAAGCCAGCTGGCCTCTGGCATCTCGAGCAGAAGGGGGACCGGGGGCTGCCCCGTGGGTTGCGAGGTGGGCAGAGAGCCTGGCAGCCCCAGCCCTGCTGGTGGGGGCAGTGGTGAGGTTTTCTGTTTCACGGTTACATTTCCCATGACATTAAAAGAAAACAAAACTGCACTGCCACCTAGTTTGAGAACCCGGGGATGTTGAAATGGGAAGAAATCCTTGCGCTCTCAGGCCCAGGCCTTCTTTTGGCGAAGGGGGAACAAAGGATAGAGGCTGAACTGGAACCTGGTGCTCGCGGCTGCCCCTCCGGTCTGTTCCAGCGCGTGGTGCCACCTCGTTGGTGAGGCAGAGGCGGACGCTGGGGCTGTGTTAGGCGGGAAACACCAGGCCACCATGGCAGCTGGGCAGGATCCAGGGGGTGAAAGCCGAGGTTACAGAATCGGCAAATATTGGTCGTCACTCACCATATATGAGGTCTGGGAGTTAGGAAATGTAGAAGGGAGAGTGGAGGGGATGATGGAATAAGGACAGGCTCCGGTGTCGGGGTGGGGGCTAGGTCCTATCCTAGCCCTGCTGCCGGCTAGCTGTGTGATCCTGAGCCCGTTATGAAACCTCCCTGAGCTTTGGCTTCCTTTTTAAGATCTCATGCCTGCCCTCAAGGAGTTTGTAGGCGGTTTCTATGGACTTGCACATGTAGTAGTGAAAAATCTAGTGTAGGCTCAGTGCTAGGTATGTGGTGTGGGCAACACGTGCTACAGCAGGCGTGATCTGGGATGGCTTCCTGGAGGAGGAAAAACTTGAGCTGGATCTTGAATGAAGGGAAACTGCATTGGAGAGGGGGGAAGAGTGGGGGATAATTTCAGAAAGGTGATTTGGGGCCAGATTCTGAAGGGTCTTGGATGCCAGGCTAAGGAAGTTGGACCAATTCCATAGGCACTAGGGAGCCATTGAATGTTTTTGAGGAATAGAGTAACAGGGTTGGTGTTCTCATTGATGTGACTCTAGGGACAGTCCTGAGGATGAGTGTGGTAGGGAGAGGCCAGAGGGAAGCACAGCAGTGAAGGCAGCTGAGGAGCTGAGGTTGTGAACTAAGTCGGGGCATCGAGGATACAAGTTGGGGAGGTAGGGCTCCCCCACACCCAGGGACACTCTTCAGAGCCAGCAGCAATTCTCAGTTGCCCAGCAGGGGTTGGATGTGTAAAAGGGGTTTGAACTTCAAAAGTAGAACTTAGTAAATTTACAAAGCGGCATTAATTAAAGTACTTTCCAGGAGCTATTCAGAGAGCTCATATATCTCATAGTTATGAAATGGTATTGCTTCAACGTAATGTCACATAACGAGAAAGCCACGCATTAGCTTCAGTTCCTGCATCTTGGTTAAAATGAAATCATAACTTTCAGAATAAAACTTAAAATAAGGCCTTTAGGAAAGCTAGGTCTTATAAGCAAACTCTTATTCATACACAGGTGTCCCAGGCAGAAAACTCTTGACCCGAGCAGAATTCTCTACCTTTTCATTAAATCAACTAGGATTGAAGGGGCATCTGTTATTTGACCTGCACTGTGCTGGGTGCCAGGGACACATTAGGGGAACAGGACAGCTGGGTCCCCACCCCATGGAGTTCAGGCACACGGGGAGAGAGATGAGCAAAAGGACAATCCCAGTGGCAGGTCAGAAGGGCTGTGATGGGGAGGATGAGCTGCTGACTGTGGGGTGGTGGAGGGCAGGGAAGACTCCTTGGAGGAGGTGGCAAGTAAATAGAGACCCAGGAGACCAGCCAATGCAGGTGAAAAGAAGCGTAGAGGGTTCAAAGGTGTAAGAAAATTCCGGTCACAGGAATGGGGATGGGCCCAAGGTGGGAGAGACTAGCCGAGGGGCTGTGGGTCCAGGTGAACGGGCTGTGAGTGCAGGGAGACTGGGCCTTCACAGTTGTGTTTGGATGAGGTTAAGGGCATTAGGGCAGTGGTTCAGAAGGGCTGGCTGCGGGCTAGGATGGAAAGTATGTTCGGAGTGAGCCCCTCGGACATGTCTGGGCTCACGGGGCCAGGGTGGGCCTCTCACCAAGCTGGCCCAGTCAGAGCTTCATTCTGAGAACTTCAGGGCAGAGAGACAAAGAGGCTGAGCTGTTGGGGTAAAGCCCTGCGAAAGATGTGTTCCAGAAAGAAGGACCATGAGTTCCGGAGGCTGAGTTCCTGGGACTACCTGGTTCCCTCCTTATCCGTCTTTTGACCATTCAATTCTTACTTCGATCCCATGAAACACCAACTGTCTCCTTCCTGCAATATCTGCAACAGGCTGCTGTTTTTAGCCTGAGCCAGCAATCTTGGCTTCTGACGTCTGCAACCTGAAGGCCTCAGGTATCAGAGTGGACCACGGATCGGAGGTGGTCGCCCAGGTGAGAGATGATGGTGGCCTGGAACAGGATCCTAGTGGGAGTGGGAGTCAAGTCAGCAGAACTTGGTGGGGAAGATGAGTGAGGAAGGGGGAAGGAGAGTGGTCAGGGAGGATGCCAGGGTGTCTGGCCTAGAGGACGCAGTGGAAGGAGGTGCCATTTGCAGAGGATACTCTGGGGAAAGGGGCAGGATGCAGGGAAAGTTGGCGACTTTGGTATTAGAGAGGTTGAGTTGGAGGAATCTTGGGGATATTCCAGTGGGGATCTCAGGTGGCATCTGGAGCCTGATGGCATGGAGAGGGGAGGGACATGACTGCCCGAGGAAACTGTGGGGCTGGTGGAAAGGAGCAAGGGGCCCAGGGCAGCATCTTATGGGGCTTGGGTTCTAGAAAAGCATTGGTGCCCAGGTGTGACCTCACACACAGCAGGGAGGTCACGGGAGCTGACACCTGCCTTGGACCTCATACCAGCAGGCTGTAGGTGACCTCGTGAGAGGTCCATGAGCAAGTGGGGTCAGCTCTTGTGGACTTTCAAGTGGGCTGGTGAAGGGGAGAAGGGAGAGGGACGTTCTGGGAGGGGTTCTGCACCCATCTGAAGGTTGTTACTTTTTATAAGCTTCATTCGTTAATTCCCCAGGATTTATTGGGTATTTCCTGTGTGCCATTCCCTGTGTTCTAGGTGTGGGGACATTTTGCTAAAAGGGAGGGCCCAGTCCCTGCCCTTATGAAGGATAAAGTCTACTGGGCGTTAGAGGGGAAGATTTTTTTTGTTTTTTTTTTAACAGCTTTATTGGGGTATAATTTACATACTATTAACTCACTAATTTTAGATATTACAATTCAAGATTTTTAGAAAATTTACAGAGTTGCGCAACCACCACCACAATCCGATTATAGAACATTTCCGTCCCCCAATAAAACTCCCTGTGCTCGTTTGCTGTCACTTCTCATCCTACCCCCGGCCCCTGGCAATCACTAGTCTACTCTCTTGATAAATTTGGCTTTTCTGGACGTTTCATATAAATGGAATCAGACAATATATGGCCTTTTGCATCTAGCTTCTTTCACTTAGCGTAATGTTTTTGAGGTTCATCCATGTTGGAACCTGAATCAGCATTTTGTTCCTTTTTATCACCAAATTGTATTCCCCCATAGGGATGCATAGACCACGTTTTGTTTATCCATTTATGAGTTGATGGACATTTGGGTTATTTCTAGTTTTTGGCTATCATGAGTAATGCAGCTGTGGGCATTTGTGTTCAAGTCTTTGTGTGGACATGTGTTTTCATTTCTCTCTGGCAGATTTATAGGAGTGGATTGTATGTTTATGTTTAACTTTTTAAGAAACCAAAAAACTATTTTCCAAAGCAGCTGCCCATTTTACATCCCACCAGCAATGTTCGAGGGTTCTAATTTCTGCACATCCTCACAAACACATATGGCTGCCTGTCATTTTATTCTAGCCGTCCTTGTGATGGGAAGTGGTGTCTCATTATGGTTTTGATTTGCATTTCCCAAATGGGTAATGATGTTGTACGTCTTTGCATGTGCTTTTTGGCCATTTGTATATATTCTAGGGAGAAACCATTGTTAAAGGGTGATTTCTGCACTGCTGGGGGAAGATCATGACTAATTCTAACAGTAAAATATCTCATTTCCTGTTCCATGAAGGCTTTCCTGATGGCTCTAGTCTACACTGGTGTCTCCTTTCTCTTGGATTTTAAAGCATAATTCAGATTATATCACATCCTGACACCCTCCAAGTCTTTCCACGGAACTTGGAATGAACTCGAGCTTCTTTCCGATCCAGCCTCGTCTCCCACCACCCTCTCCTTTAAGCCACAGCTGCCTGGAGAGTGCCACACTCATCCCTGCCCCGGGATGTTGGCCTACCTGGCATTCTCTTCTCTGATCTTTGCCAGGCCAGCTTCTTTTCATCATTTGGGGCAGCCCGACTTGCCTTCTGGGTTGTTCCCCCAGCTGCTGGGCTCTTATGACCCTCTTCTGTTTTCTCCAAAGCATTGATCGATACTGACATTTTCTCAGCTGGGTGTTTGCTTGCTTTTTCACTTTCTCCCTCATGAAACCACCAGCTTCACCAAGGGTCATCTTATCTGTCACTGCGTCCCCACACCTGGCATTAGTCTGGCCTGCAGAAAGCACGAGGTAAGTGACAGCCAGGTGCTCAGCTGAATGAGCCTGTCAAATCTGCTCATTTGCAGTGGCCCTTGCCCTCCCCTCATGTGGCTTCTGTGGCCTGTGTCTGCTGCCCATCACCAGGCATCAGTAAGGAAGGACTCGAGGGCAGAGGTGACCTTCTGTCCCCCAAGCTGAAGCATTTCTGGACAATGTTTGAGCAGCAGACACTGGGAGCATTGGCAAACCAGGGCAAGGGAGGATTGGGAAAATGGAAGAAATTTAGTCTCAAGAAGAGGAGATTTAGGGGTGATACAAAGTTCTGAAAGGGCTATAAGGTGAGGAGGATGCTGCTGAGGGCAGAACAAGGCGCAGCGGGCAGAAGAAATGGGGAGGTGGCTGTTAGTTCATCTCAAGGAAGATCTTTCTGTGTGCCGTGTCAAAGCTGCAGAGTGGCTTGCCTTATGATGTAGCGAGCCTCCTGTCAGAGGGAGAATTCAAGCAGAGGCCCAATGATTACTCCCAGGGGGTGTGGTTGAGAGGAGACATGGGGCAGAAGGCTGGAACAGGTGGCTCATAGGGCCTTTCCACCTCCAAGCTTCTAGGAATGTCCCTAGCTGAAGGGCACGTGCTGCACTGTTCTGATTTTCAGGTCTGACATAGAATTTTGATCTGGTACTTCTGGAGAGGCGGAAAGAACATTTCTGATCTATACGTCCTCGGGGCATCATGGAGTAAGGAGGAATGAGAGCAGCGTGCAAGTGCCTTCCAGAGCACCAGGTGACACAAAGAGTTCAGAGCCACCGTCCATGGCCTTGACAGGGAATCTTCTGTTCTCTTGCTGGTTTGTTTCATATTCAGCTCCCCTGAGGGCAGGGCCTTGTCAATCTCACTCAGCCCTGCCCCCCTGTGCCCAGAACGGTGTCCAGCACCTAGTAGTTGCTCACATACACCTGCAGGGAAATCCCAGCCCACTTCTGGCTGTGTCATCTCGGGGCAGCTCCTTCCCTTCTCTGAGTCTGTTTCCTTGTCTCCTACCTGGGGATGGTGACACAAGGGTGATGATCCTCCCCGCGTGCCCATGGGCAGAAGCAGTGCCCGGCCCTGGTGGTGTCCCTGGTATTTTTAGCAGCCCTGGTCACATACCTGTTTCCGGCTCCCACCTCTCCATTCCCACTGGGCCCAGGGCAGGCAGTTCCCAGATCCTGCCCACTGGCCCAGCTGTTGGGGCGGAACGAGGTGCTCGTGCCAAGGCCAGGCGAGTGTGGGGCAGGCAGGGCCTTGGGCTGGGTGGAGGCTGAGTCACAGCTCTGCAAGTTGGGGGGTGTGTCCCGGGGATGGGATACCCACTTCCGGCCTGGAGGTTCTCGGCACTCACGCCTCCCAGGCAAGTGAGGTCAAGCACAAAAAGGCTTTCAGGAAGAAAGCAAAGGGGAGGACAAGGGGATGATTTCGACTCAGAGCTGCCCGGGCTTCCCTTCAGCTCCGGAACTTGGGGCTTGGGCTGGAGTGGCTTTCCAATTGCACATCCAGCTGGAGCTGCAGGCGTCCCCTGGCCAGGCCACCCAGCGCCCCCTCACTGTCCGGCCTCAGGGCCACAGCAGATGCTGTTCCCTAACCTGGCTTGCTCCTCCCCTCCCACCTCCACCTGCTGAAATCCTGCCCACTCCTGGGCCCAGCTGAAACACCGCCTCCCGACGCAGCCGTGCCACCCTCCGCTGCCTGCCTTTGACATTTCAGGCCTCGGTGATAGCACGTGGCACGTCACTTGGGGCCCCACACTTCCTGGTGGCCATCCTGCCCCTCCCACAAAGTCATCCACCCTCCCCCCCAGCTTGAATCATTGTCTGGTGGTTCTTTGACTTCAAAAACTTTCACATAAGTCCACACATGTTTATCCAAATTTCTTACAGAAGCCCTGTCTGCTCTTACAGTTCTGTGCCACAAGTGTGAACACATGGCCGACTGCTCATTTAAAAAGATGGCACTACTTGTTTTCAGTAGCACTGAGGATGCTTGTTCCATCCCATTTCTGTGTCTTGTTTTGTTTTGTTTTTTTCTTTTTTCTTTTGAAGACTCTGCTTTCCCTCTTGTTCCTCCCCAGAAGCACTGCACACAGGAGGGGCACAATGAGTGTTTGCTGAATTTCATATTATGCCGGGTGACAGAAGGAGCTGGGAGGGGTCATGTGGCCTCCGCTGTGACAGGGACGGTACCCTGAGTATTCAGCCCATGCACAGCTCTCGAGTGTTGGTGGCTGTGGTGAGGCTGGGGGGCCTGGACCAGGCCTAACGTGAGGTAGAGAACTTCTTGCTTGCAAAGGCCAGGTGGAGGGCAGCTGGATTCAGCTCTGGCCTCAGCCCCCGCCCCTTGGAGGAAGGCTTTTCACTTCTCTGCACATGGCTTCTCTCATCAGTGAACCATGAGGTAGAATTCCCACTCGCCATGGTTTGGAAGGATTGAACCCATTATTGCACATCAATTGCCTGGCCCTGGAGGTATCAGTAAACAGCAGCTCTTTCTGGGCATCCCTCCCCCTACTGATAGGCATGGGGGTGGTGGTGGCCCCTGTCACCCTGTCCTTTGTCCAAGGCAGAAGTTGCGAAAGTGCAATTTGACAAAAAAGGAAATCAGGGAATGGTTACAGGAGTGGGCGTTTGCCTTCTCATAGCGTGGTGTTGCTGTTCCAAAGAGGAAGGGGGGCCCGAGAGATCTCCCAGGAAGAGGCAGCCCCCCGAGGGTGCAAAGGAGGCACACCATTGGGTTGGGAGGGCACTTTGCAGGGGAGGGGGCATCCCAGGGGCCAGAGCAACTGGAGAGTGAGGGTACTGCAGGAGCCTGGAAACAGGTCTCCGCGTCCAGCTGCTCTGAGGCCAGTGCTGGGAGAAGCCCAGACCTGGGAAACGGGCCAGGGCTGTGGGCTCCACTCTCCCCGTGTCCGTCTCCTTGGGAAACTCAGCCCTGTGTGGGGTAATGCAGGGAGCCTGGCTTTGGAGCCAGACAGCCATACAGCAGCCGTATGACCTTGGGCAAGTCACTTTACCTCTCTGGGCCTCAGTTTCCCCAGGGTTGCTGTCTATAAAGCCCTGAGCATGTGGCCTGGAGCCGTGGAAGGGGGTTGGGGTGGCAGCCATGGTTATCACTGGGGCTGGGAGACCCCAGGGTGGTTCAGTCCCCCAGATCCTCTGCGGGTGCCCAGCACAGGGGCCGCCCCACGTAGGTGCTCAGTGAAGGTGGACTGCTTGACCGAGGGAGCCAAGGGCAAGTGGGCGGCTCTCTCCCAGCCAGGTCCCAGGAAGGGCTGGCTCCCAGGTGCCTGCTCTCTGGCACACAGTAGGAATGCCCTGACCTGTAATTAACCCGGACCAGCTTGGCGGGCAGACTCGCTCCCTGGTGCCCTGTGATGCTCCCACCAGCCTTGATGAATTCACGTGCCACCATCTGAAACCCGAGCCACAGGCTGGAACCAGTTGCACAGAGAGTAGAGTTGTCACAACAGGAGGCGCATGTTGCAAGCCTGCCGTAGGGAGAGCAGACGGGGCCTGGGCCCCGCTGTCCCCTGCAGCCCAGGCCACCCAGGAGCTGCCAGGACCCAGATGCCCAGGAAATGGGTAAGTGAGAGTAATGCCCTTCCCCAGGCCTTGGTGGTCACTCGAACATCTCCCCTGGAGCCACGGAGGGGCTGACTGCCCCTTAAACTGTAAGGAAAGTTTGTCCATGGCCTTCCAGAATCTTCCCTGTGATCCTCTCTGGCCTCCAGCCCTTCATTCCCACGTCCCCCACTGCCTGCTCCTCAAACCTGTCCTTCTAAGAGTGGCTTAACATCAATGTCCTGCTCAATCTCTTGCTTTTCCCAGAAGCATCTCTGGACCCCACAGTGCCCTGCTTGGGCCCCTCTCCAAGCCGACCCATGCTGGGTCTCCTCTGCTCCCCCACCCAGCACCAGTCGCTCTAAAGTGGAGCGTGTGGATTTTTCCTTGACCTAGCGTGGTGCCTGGTGCATAATGTGTCTACTGAGTTAAACTAGGGGGAGCGGTAGGGCTGGAGGAGGGAACGAGGCCTGAGGGTAGAAGCCCCTCTGTCTCTGGCTCCCTGGGCCTCAGCTCCCTCGCCTCTGGAAGGAGAGCAGGACTTACCTCGTCATCCTTTGCGGTCTGCCAACGGTCTTGAACGCTCGGCACAGCCTCCTCCCGCCATCCTCTCCTGCTTGTCTTCCCCACCCCGCCAAGCTCCAAACGCCACACTTTGGTGCTAAGTCATCGTCCTTTCCATTATGATCTACTCTCCATCATCCGGGCACCTGCGGAAGGAGAGGAATATTCCCCCACCGCACACTGCCGAGCACCCGTCACATGGTGTACATGGTTCTAGTGCAGATGATTCTAGACCGTCAGTAAGCCTCGCTCTCAGCCTCTGGATTGGACCCACAGGTGCTGTCCACAACGTGGAGGAAGAGAAAGTGGGTGGCCACGGACTGTCCACCAAGCAGAGGAGTTGCTCCAACCTGCCTGGAGTTGTCCTCTCGGCTCCACCCCTGTCTCAGTGGGGCTGTTGGGAAGGAGTGTGCGTCTTGAGGGGGCTCAGACTTGGTTGGGGGCCCCCATAGAGGGAGAAGGGGGGCAGGGAGAGGAGGTGGGGCAGGAACGGGGGCCATGGGTGTGGGACGCGGGCAGCAGGGTAGGGCCGCGTGTGGGAAGGCACCCGCATTCCTCTGTGGGTGATAACACAATTGAGCTGGGCACTACCCTGAGCAGAAGGTCCACCTCCCCTGAAACAAGAATTCCTTGGCACAGCTCTTCTTGGGGCTGGAGGAGCAGCAGGGGGTGGGGTGGGGGCAGCCAGCACGTCCAAGCTGGGGCGGCCGGACACCTCACCTGCTCACGCTCCCCCTTGTGCTATCCAGGAGGTGACTCTGGTGAGCAGAAGGACGTGGGCCAATGACCAGCCTTTTTCAAAAGGGCACGTCACTGAGCGCTAAATATACATACACGACAGCATTTTATTCCTCAACAGCCACCTTCTGAAGCAGGATGAGCCATTGTTCCCTTGTCCAGATGGGGACATTGAAGCTGAGAAGTGAAGGGACTTGCCCCAAACCACATGGCTTCTGAGGGATGTGTTGTGGGATTCAAATTCAGCTTCTTCCCAGACCTGGAAGAAGGGGACATCTGCTAAACTTGAGGTGCAGGTTCATGGCACAAACTTGATTTTTTTTTTTTTAATGAATTCAGTTCATTTCTCACCTGTGCCTCCTTTACCCAGGATAAAAAGTATCCATGCTTATTAGAGAGTATTTGGAATATATAGAGAAGTAGAAAGAAAAAAAATCACCCATAGAGCCTGCCCCTGTTGACTTGCTGTTATGTTTCCAGAGAGGCAGCTTGGTGAGCAGAGCCTGGGCTCTGGGGACAGCCCTGCCACCCACCCTCAGCGAGTTCCGGCACCTCTCTGCGGCTTGCCCATGGCGTGGGGAAACAGTAACAAGAGCACCTGCTTCATAGGGTGATTGCCAAGGGGTTCACCTGGGAAAAATGCCTGGCCCTCGTTGGCACTCAGTAAATATTACTTACATTCTTTCTTATCTTTTATTGTACATTAAAAAGCTAATATGTGTGTGGTGTGTGTATATGTACAGAGAATTTTGTGTTCTACTTCTTGTATTGTCTCTATATCGTTAAACATTTTTTACAAACATCATTTTATCTGGCTGCATATAAGTAAATCATTTACTTAGCTATTTCTGTTGCCCATTTTTGCCTACATTTAGAAGGCCTTTTATTATTCAGGTAAGACAAGGAAATAGAAAATTCAACTGAAACAAAAATGGACCCTCAGTGAGCTCTTCTGCCCTGGGCTGTGTAGAGGGGACAGGGTGGAGAAGAAGGAATTTAGAAGACAGTCACACATATTCTTTTGTTTATTCATCCCAAACATTCCCTGAGCGCCTCATCTGCCCCAGGCCCTGCTCTCAGCACATCAAGGGGACAAGGCTCAGTCCTGGCCTTGATGGGAAAGGAGACACATGCACATAACAGCAATGCAGGATGACACAAGATGCTCAATACCGGAGGAGCCCTGGGGAGGCACCGGGAGGGCTTCCTAGAGGAGGTGATGCCAGAGCAGAGTCCCGAGGCCCTACAGGAGTTGGTCAGCCAACAGGGTTTGGGCGAGAGCCTTCTGGGCCCAGAGGTGGAAGAAGCCTTGGTGAACCTAGAGGGGAAGGTGGGGGAGATGTTCAGGATGATTGGCACATGGGGTGCTTATTTTTTTTTTTTTTACCTGGTTTCTAGACTGCTTTTTGGAGACTCAAGTAACAGAAAGTGCTGCCAAGAAGAGGCCTCTGTGAGTGGACTGCCCTGCATGCAGTCAGCCATGGGACATGCTTGCTGAGTTGATGACACAGAAGCTGAGACTTCCTTTCATAGTTCCACAGTGTTGTCAAGTTCACCAGGGGCCAGACCCCAGCCATGCCCTCCAGGTTTTCTGGGTCTCGAGCAGTGGCTCCCAACTGGGGGACAATTTGGCAATGCCAGGGGAACATTTGTGGTTGTCTCAACCAGGTGGGTGGGTGGGGTGCTGCTGGAGGGTAGAGGCCAGGGATGCTGCTAAACATCCTATAATGCACAGGACAAGCTCCTGCGACAGTTTCTAAACCTCAATAGTGCCAAAGTTGAGAAACCTTGTTCTAGAGGGGATGATAGGATTTACTGTAAGAACCTCACACATATATCATTACAAACCATGATAAAATGTTAGGAAAGGAAAGTGCAGGGAGCCTCTGAGTTTGCGGTCAAGCCCCAGGCTTGGGTAATTGCTAAAAAATTAAAAAGATAAAACTGGGCTACGTCACTTAGGTTGCTCTTCCTCTTTTCTTCTGACACCAGGAAGTGACAGGACCCAATTAGACATTTAGCCAGAGAGTGGAGGTGTCTGTAGGACTTCGAGCATGACTTCTTGGACTACAGCTGTGACTGTGGCATTGAGCTACGTATAGTCCCGGGTCCTGGGTGAGTTGAGGGCCCAAGGCTGTGCCACCCAGGAAGTGCCCCTCCAGGTGGGTTGTGGAGGCCTCTGAGGCAGGGTCAAGCCTCTTTGGGTCTGGGAAGGGTCTTGGCACAGCCTCTGCCCTGTGTTTCATGGATGGAGATTGAACAAGTCGGGCACAGGCAAAGTTCCCGTCTGTTCCATAGGACCTTCAGTGACAGCTGTTCTCAGGGTTGCGAGTGGCCTCCACTGGCTCCCCACTGTCTTCAGTTGTGGTCTCACCACGTCTTTACGTTTTTTTATGTGGTATTCTTTCAGTGAAATCTTACATGCAATCATTACAGCGTTTTATTGGTGTTCATTTATTTTATCTATTCAAGTTATAACAGTTGTAAGAGCAATGCCACTTTTTTTTTTGAGGAATGCATGTTTTGAGACCACTGCAGTTTTTTTTTTTTTTTTAATTAGCATCTGGTTTTATTTTGTATCCAGGAAATCCGGATTCACAAAGTAGTTGCAGATCTGGTTTTACAATCGCAGGCTGCCCTTTGACTGATCCAATCCAGGAGCTTGCAAAAGAGTAAGGTGATACTTCTGTTCCACTTGGAACCACCATTCCCTCCTGCAGGGTAAAGACTCAGGAAGGAACTCCCCAAAGAGTTTATGTCTTCCTCAGGTGCTAGAAAATACCTTAAAATATATCACATAATGTTATAAAGTGTTCCAAGGTGTTATTTTGTAAAAGTCTGGGCATTGTTTGGAATTTTTTCAAAGTTCCAACATAGTCATTTTATGTATGATTCCAGTTGGGTGCAAATGGCAACACTGTAAACCTGAACCCCCCAAATGAACTTTTTATACTGAGTGAAAGTTAGACCAGAAGTATCCACAACTCAGCGTCCAGTGCGGAAACCACTGGGAACGGTTCTTCACCAGCTCTATGTGACGTAAGAACCCCTGAGGGTCTGTGCCTGCTTGGGAGAGCCTGTCCTCACGACGTGAACACAGCACAGCGACTTTGGGTGCGAGTGGCCCTAGGCCCACATGTCTTGCCTGGTGTTGAATCGAGCATGGTGGTGCCTGTGAGCACAACAATCTGTGTACTTGCTGGTAGAATTTTACATGAGCAGGTGTGTGCAGGCCAGAACGGAGCAAAAGGAAACAAAACAAGAAAGGCTGGGGTAATTGCATCCTGATCAATGACACATTTATAAGGAATTCAGATGGTTACACACATTTGGCAGGGGAAAACTTCATTCCCACCTACATCCCGAAATGTGCTCTTCCGGCTGCACCAGTTAATGCTTCGGTGTTTCCAAAACATGAACAGTTGGTGTGGAGCAATATTCTGCATCTGATTTTTTTTTTAATCACATTTTTAAAAAGAATTAACATATCCTGAAGAATTTTTACAAAATGTGTAGAGTTGCCTGGGGCACACTGGACAACCATGTCCTGAAGCTCGGGACCCACTGAGCACCCACTGAGTGCCGGCCCCCATCTGAATAGCACCACAGGTATAACGTCACATGGCTCCCCTAAGCACTGGGTTTTGTAATTATCTCCATTTTACAGCTGAGAGAACTGAGGCCCCAAGTGGAAAAGTCACTTGCCTGGGACACACTGACTGCTTATCTCCACTCCACCGTACATGCCTCAGCTTCTCCTTATACCTGTGGGGTTCCAGCCAGTCGCCCAGAGCAGATTTCTTGCCTCTGGGCCTGTGCTCTCACTGTCTCCACCCACCTGGCTCTATTAAACATCACTGCTTTTAAGAGGCTCTGTCGCCCAGACCGGAGGGTTTCTGGTTCTTGGTGGAGCACTGCTGTTCCTGGGTGGGGAGGACTCTTCTCATGTTCTGCCTTCTGTTCTAGATTCACTGTCCTTGCCAGATCTTCCCAGGAGTGCAAAAGTCTTCAGTGCAGGAGTCAGGTCCACCCTTTTCTGAAACCCCCACCCTGCCTGTCACATCCTAAGTATCGGCATTTTTGACTGTGTGCAACAGATTTTGCTTTTTTTTTTTTTTGAATACACATATCACTGTACATGAAAGACTGTTTTACTACCGTATGACTCTATCTGGGATTCTTTTTTTTTTTTAATTTTAATTTTTGGAGAATATTCTATCCCCTGTGAAAGTATGTTTCAATGTGACTGTTTCTCCAGCCTGGTTATTGGGAAATAGCTGACAAAGGACTATCCTGATCAGCCTCGGTCCCAGATAACTCTGTGGTAATGGCACATTTTGTTAGAAGGAGAGAGCAGAACAGCAGCTGATAAATCGTGACCACAGGCTATCTGCCCAGCAACAGAGCACTCACAGCCCTGCACCCAGAACTGTTCTCTGTGATTTTATGTGCCCTGTCCAGTTACCCTCATCGCAGCCGCGACTCACAGGTGAGGATGCAGAGGTGCAGAGAGCTGCAATGACTTGTCCAAGCCCCTCAGCTGGGAAGGGCAGAGGCGGGACTGGGCTGCAGGCCAGTTTGAGGGCGACTGAGGCCAGACTGCAATATCGGGAAGTGTTTGTGGGGATGCAAGTTGGCATGGTCACAGATGGCAAAGGGGAGGAGAAATCCCCTGATAAGCTGCTGGGACAGAAGGTGAGCCTCACAAGTTCAGGCAACAGTGTCAAACTGCTGGGCACGAGAAGATGAGAAGAATTTTTTCTCCTGAGAAGGAGGGGAGAGAAAAGAGGAGAGAAGAGAGCCCAAGGCATGTGAAGAGGCCAGAGCACTGCCTGGGTCATGTGACTAGTTGGGGACTCCAGAAGGCCAGTGACCATGACATGTCCTGTGGTTGGTGGGCAGGGCCAGCCTCAACCCCTCCCGTTGGCTTCTCGTTTCCAGGAGGTCCTGCTAGACTCACAGGCACTGGTGTGAAGGGGGATTTTGTGGCGTGGAAGCAACTGAAGCAGGGAGAATGACTAGGCGCTGCAAGGGTGTCAAGAGCTGGAGGCCAGAAGCAGAGGGGACATGAAGATTGGAAAGGACTCTGGATTTTCCCATAGGGTGGGATAGTGTGTGAGCAGAGCTTATCCAGACCCTAAGGGGCTGGGAGACTCCCCTGGATGGCTGGATTCTGCACATATGGTCCAGAGCTGTGTTGGTTGGCAGAGTGAGCCCCTAAGTCTGGGCGTCCTGGGCAATGGGCTTCTCTTCTCATGGCTTGTCCTGGTGTGGCATATTGATGCCTTTCTTTTCTTTCTCTTTCTCAATTATTATCGTATGGACACCATAACAGAACAAACAGTGTAGCAAGCAAAAAAACCAAAACCAAGCAAAATATGATTTCTTTGTGGACTCCCTTCAACCCCTATCCATGATATGGGATAATTAGATATAATTGCACCTACATATATACATAATGTAGGTTATAATTGCACCTGTAGAGTGCAATTAGAGAGTTCCCACTACTTGGTATCCAGCCTTTTCTTGCAGCATGTTAGCCTAAGCATTTCCCATATTGCTACATCCTTATTAGCATTCTCCTGCTGAGGTGGAACAGCCTCCGGTCAGGCTGGCCTGTGTTGCCAGCCCTGCTCTGCTTGTTCTCTTTACTGTTTCACCTCCCATGTTCCTGGGCCTCCGTTTCCTAAACCCTCTTATGGGCATCCTTGTACCATCCTCTGCTGGTACTACACAGAGCAAGGCAAAAGTGCTCAGTGAATGGCAACTATTTTTTACTGTCACTATTACTTCTCTCTGGAGGATGGGGCTAATACACTATGAATCCAGCACATTGTAGGAATGAGAAGTAATGTGGGTACATCGCCTGGAGCCCTGGGATCCATAAGCACACACAGCCACACACACACATACTCACACTCACGCACATGCCGACTCTCGGCCCTGCCTCCTGGGATCCATAAGCACACACAGCCACACA